>OY855910.1:11632020-11899520 GCA_963693305.1 Meandrina meandrites
GCATCCCATCCAGGGGGGAGTAGAAATACTCCTAGTCGCTTCATGCTACGGAAACCGGGATAAGCTTCAGCCTGATGGGCCACTTGGCTCGTATGCAGACTTTACCTTTACCTATCTGAGAAAACGAAGCAAAAGAATCATCAACTTGGAGAATAAATCATCAGCCTGGAGAATAAAAATCGTGTTCAGTGGGGGTTAACACGATTTAACTTAATCCCCCCCCCCATTCTATTAGAAATGAGGAGCAGCGGTAATGGAAAATGTGTTAAATGCGACGCGTATTCTATCCTGCACAAACGAGGTTTTTTATATTATTATTGTTGTTGTTTCGGATTTAGCCACATATAACGGCGAAGCCTTTATTTAACGAGGACAAGTACGTTGATGTGAAATCTGCTTGTTTCTGATCGATGCTATGCTGTGCCTGCGAAAGATGCAGAAAACATTCATCACCGGTAAAATAAAACTTCAACTTCTGTGGTACGAATGTACCTAGTAGTACTCCATTTGCATTGTGTTACATCCGGTCAGCAGTCCCGTCTCCCGAACTTCCGGTGTGTTCGTTTCGTTTATTCAACATTCTGACTTAGAACGCTCGATTTCTGCCAAATGCATCACTGACATTACCCTGTAATGTTCACAGGCATGCATTTATGTACCTTTCCGGATGAATTGTACTGAAAAGGTCTGTGCTTAATTTGATCAAGAAATTGGAGGGAGCGAAGGCGAGCCTCACACGACAAATCGTCTTGCAAGGTAGGCTTTAGTATTAATTTAAATTTCACTAAATTCGCCAACCAAAACCTTATTAATCACATCTAGGTAACAGACCAGCTGATATAAAATTATTTCCAAGCTGATTTCATCTCTCTTGAGCGTTTTAGGCCAAATAGTGCGGCTTTCAAAATGACCAATCTCGCAATTTTTTGCAATTTGCCTTGTATGTCTTGAACGCCTATGGACAAAATATAACTTTCTCCAAAAGGATGTTATAATATTTCGAAACTACAATATCCGTATTAGCTCTGCTGCTAATTTGGTTTCAAAAAACTGAGTATTTTGGGAAAAATAGCGAAATTGGTTTTGCTTGATTTTCCCGCTTGTCAAAATGGCCGAGACGCTTTATTACACAGCTCAAGTTTTTCCTTGTTCATAGACCTCAAAATATTTTTGCAATAATTTTTATAAACTAGAAGAATGACTCTACCTTCTGCTGAAATTTCATTTGATTTGGTTTACATTTACTCGAAAACTAGACTCGTATATTTTTACTTTTTGAGAGTGAAATTTTAGCTCAAAACATGAACCTGAGGCTTGCGTGACCAAGTGCGGTTACCATGGAAACAATACATCTGCCAATCAAAATATGCTCATTTTTGTTCATCCCCCAAGGTAGCCTACCTCCACACAAAAAATGAAGTGGGGTTAAAAATTTTCATTTCCAACTTTGCTTCACTCTCTCAGAGAACGGTTCTTAAGCATGCGATGAATAGCACAGATCTTTGAAAAATACCTAACAGTACTTTGCAAAAGGCTAGACAGGCTAAATGACGAGCGACGCGTGAAAATAACACTTCGGGATCGAGAAGTGCTGACGCATTCCTATCCAGTGACGTTTTTATCGCCCACGGGGAAAAGTATTGCCTTGACAAATTAAAACAGTACCTTGAGAGTATACAAAAATGTGGGTCAGAGAGCGCCAAACGATGCCCCCAATTCTTCTATTTTTCTTGTACCAAGCAAAATAGTCGAAAAAATGGTCTTACAATTTTTTAAAAGCACATTTATTCAGAACTTCAATCATTCATGCCTCCCACAATATCTACAGTCCACAAAAGTTCCTCATCAATTGAAATAATTAACTGAATATTTTCGACTTCTTTTCTAATGCCTGTCATTGTTCTTTTGTTGTTTTTCAAGTTACCGTATGTAACATGAGAATACGTTTATTGAGTTATTTTTTTCAAAAAAATAACTCTTAGTCGGCATGAAGACGTATTTGGCTATTAAGTGGATGGATGGTGGATGGATGGATGGATGGATGGATGGATGGATGTTGGTTGGGTGGATCATTCATGTATGTATTTCACACCAATCAGATTGGGGATTCTATCAAGGACCAATCAAATTGCGGCTTGTATATATGGATCGTTTTTATGAATAATTTGTTTTGGGTTCAACGTACGGCCATTTTTGTTTTGCTATAGATTCAACCTTATTGGGCCGTGTTGGTCTGAAGTGTTTATTCCAGTTCTTCATTTTTATGTAGCTTTCGGTGAGAACATTGTGTGCGGGTTCTGAAACCGAAAAGTGTTTGTAAATTTGATGGTGGTGAAGGTGATTCTCTCGGTTTACCGAATCAACTAGTTCAGTTGACGACAGAATATGGGTATAGTATTTGTTGACCACTTTATTTTAAATTTTATGATGTTTTTGAGTAGAATAAATATGTGTATTGAGAATAAATGTTGTGACTTCCATTTTTAATGTCAGTGTTGCGGGTTTGCGCAACGTTTTGTTTTGGTCCCCAAATGGAACAAACTGATGCACTGTGGGTTGTTTGTAAGGGCGAGTGTTAAAGAAATTAAACGAAAAGTCTTTGAGATTCTAACCGCGCGGTGTTTAAACTGTTTTCTCTCGGTTAAAAGTATAGCATTAGTAGGTTTCCTATTAGTAGGAGCTTTGGCTAAGTAATAACACGAGCGACCACAAATCTCTCAAGATTTTCCCCCCAAATTAAGAATAACGTAATTGTAATAGGTCGAGGCACGTGCGTTTATTTGGGTTCGAGAGTTGCCAAATAATTGGTATTTTCGTGAGGTTGGAATGTGGCCGGAGACGGTTCGACGTTTCCTGTTTAGGAATAGTAGGACTTCACATGGGCGGTCATGAGTTATTTATTGTACGATCGTTTGAAAAGCTCATGACGTGATGATGTTAAAGAGCACGTTTTGTCTGCTCGGCAAATATTAAATTAGGTGTTTTGACAACGTGGTTGGATGGCACAGCAAGAGAAAATCATCATTTGTGCCGCGAGTGAGGACCGTAGGAAGGTATAGTAGTCGGTGTGCGAGTATCGCGTTTCAAGCTTCGCATTGTTGATGGCTATCTTTAGTAGTATGGCGGTGCAATGCGGTTATTTCCGTACCAATGACGTAATGCTTGCAAGTGTTTACGTCGGCCAAATTTATTTTCTTCAGATCTCTGAACTCGCCTCGATGAAACAGCCAAAAGATTCACTTCAACTGGCTAAACCGACAAGAAATAGTCGCAAAATTGCAAACAAATACATGCAAAGTAAACATAATCTTGTTTGTCACGTACCGAAAGTGAAAGCTGCAACGTCAGTGCATTATTAGTGTATTTAATATTCCCAACGCAAAGCGGTTGCAGTTACGTTTACTCATAGGCAAAAGAAAAAAAGACAGACAGCTTTTTGGTAGTCTCCTTTGAAGCCGTTGTTTGGGCTCGTCACACAAAAAACAACGGCTGAAAAGAAGACTAGCTTTTTGGGTGTGCAGTCAAACGTGTCACACAACTTCATCGAAAGCTATTTTTAGCACGGCCGTGGGAATATCGGTACTGATGATGTTACGCTTACAAGTTAGGGCACGTTTCTGCTTCTGGTTGCGAAATTAATGTTGTACCAGTCCAAGTAAAATCGTCACGTGGTTTGGCCGAAATGCACTGGTGACTAGAGTTGTTTGTTTCTCGCGTTCGTCGAAAGAAACTCGTGCTTGCTTGCAGAAAGGTTTCTGTTTTATATTGATGATGAAAATAACGGAACCATTTTAGAAACCCGAGAATACTTTGTTCTTGTTCCATTTGGCTATTCGTTTGCAATTTCTGGGTCAATTTGGCTTTCTTAGAGAGCGTGTTTGCGATTTTGTGACCATGTTTACGGTAAATGTTGTCAACAGTTTTCAATCCATGTTCTGATGTACTTAGCGGTTTTCTTTCGGCTTAGAATGAAAGGGGATGGATAGTTAAACATCAAGGTAACCTTAAAAGTGACTACCAGATATTTTTTTCTGTTTACTTTTGAAGAAATTACTGACGTATTTATTGTCTTCAACAGTATGGTTCAATCGATCGGTTGCACACCATAGTCATATTTACAAGGGAAAGCAGCCTAATTTTAGAACATGTGCACAATTTCTTTTTAAATTGTTTTTGAGTTATTTTTCCAAAAGTAGCTCTTAGTCGGCACGATAGACCGTGCACATGAACCATGCACAAATAGCTCAACCCATGAAATAAAGCATCCCAACAGGACTAGCACCCAGTTCTACCTTAAGCCACCCAATCAATTGAAAAAATAACTCCTGCACGCTTAGCGTGCCTATGTTTTCTTTCAAGGTAGAGAGGAGGTCCTCGCCGCTTTTGATCTAGATTGGTTCCTTCACATCCTGAAAACAATGACACCAGCCAATCGCCACCTTCAGATCGGCGACTATTTTTGATCTAAATCTGATAACGCCGGCGAGCTATTCCCTTTTTTCTTTTGGTCTAAATTGTTTTAATTGGTTTATTTCCAAATGCAGCCGGCGGGATTAGCGGCCAAGACAAAACCGTGCGGCCGCTAAAAAAGCACTCGCTCACGAAATCCCTACCTTCCCCCCATCCCCGATAACACGCCCTTATCAAGGCTGTGAGACGTTTCATTCGCACAAACATTTCCACATTAGAAGTTAAAGCTTATTTATTAATTGTTTCTTTCTTTGCATAACTAATTAAGTTCTGTGCAATCCATGACTGCATTAACCGTTATTCACAACTCTGCAAACTGTTCATACCCGACTACAAGTCACTTCCTCTTGCAATATTTATAATCCGCTTATGGTAACTTTACAGTATTAAACTACTTAAGTATCAGTATAGCTCTCTTTTGTGTCTAATTAATGTGAAATTCGCAATTTTCATCACGTGCCAGGATCGTTCTTGGTTTTCTTAGATTACAAGAAGCAGTGAAAAAAATATTTTGAATTTTAACGCCGACACATTTCCCCAGAGATTGAAATAAAATTAATTGCAGAATGCACCATCGGCATACATGTATACAGGATTTGATGGTTAGGCATTTCACTTTGATTCACGGAGACTCCGCAGCAAGTGGTACACACAATCCAGAAAAGTCCCGGCAATGAGATTTGCCGATGAATGTCTGCATGAATACTGACTTCTTGTGTGCTGCATCAAATCGATCCTCGAACGGTCATCTGTCAGTACATCATTAGATCTCACACGATGTGTTTCTGAAACAGTGCCAGGAGGTTTTCCAAACACGGACGCAGATTTGAATTTTGCGGACATGCAGCTTTTGATTAATTTTGAATAAATGTCCCGAGATACCTTTCACACAACAGCTTATCTAATTTTGGTTAAAAAATTTTAAGACTTTCTGCAAAAGCATATCTCCGTTAAACGATCATTTAACATTTTCAGCGCACCAAACTAACCCAAGCGCTGAATCTCGCTTCTTTCCCCAACATTTCTGAAACTCTCCTTCACTCGAAAACAATAAACACAATTTCTAAAGTATACTCGGGACTGTTGGTGGCTTTACTGGACTCAAGGCCTCCGCGAAGAAAACGCGTTAACGAAGGCATACTGATACCTTTTAACATAGCACTGGACATGTCTGAGGTATTCATTATCGATTTTAAAGAAAAAAACGTCTAATAAAGTAATAATCGTTGGAAAGATAAAAAATAAGGAATTAGCCCAACAAATGTTATGATTATCAAGAAATTATTAACTAATATCTCAAATTCTCCACATACACAGGGAGAGCTCCCACAAACATGTCCATATCAAAAACACTAATCAATATTACTTTTTTCAAACTGTACAAGGCAGAAACCTATAACGATATACCCGCACTAATTGAGTAGTGAGTTATCAGTGACTGTATTAAATAAACATTCAGAATTCAAAGTGCTCATCTCAGTCGAGATTTCCACTACTCATCAAAGCTTCGAATTACAGTCTCTTTCCCAGTCTCTTCCTGTTATCTACTGTCTTGAAAGATGTTCTGAAACGTTTCTCTCGTCAGGCTGAGTTTACGCATTTTCTGCGTGTGGCAGTCATTATGCCATCTCTATGACGTCATACAAGAGTCCTTGTTGCACGTGAGAACAGTTTCTGGACAAGCATGTAATCACCATCTCCAAATCAAACACGCACCAAGAGACCAATACGAAGGCTGCTTTTTGACAATACGTGAACTTTTAAGCCAATGAATGGCAACAAGATTGTTTCTAAGGCTAATCGGTTTTCCACAAACAAGCTAGAAAAATAGCTATTAAGTTTCCCTGTATGTAGATTTCAAGAGAACAACGGCTTTGCTAGGCCTTAGCTCCTCAGAGGAAATTAACCTTTCATATCTACTTGCATCGTCCTTATAGCTTTACTCGCGTTTTGTCTCTTCCTTGCTGGTCTTCAAAACCACACTTAAGAAGAATTAATTTATTTTGAAGTGGAAGGGAAAACGGTCAATTACCATTTGTACTCATTAAAACTTCCTAACATATAGAAGAAAATAAAAGTAATACCTAAGCGTATTATGAACTGGTTTTCCGCAACAGCACAAAAGCCAACATACATAGTTGCCTAATTCACTTAGTTCAAGAAGAAAGAAAAAATATTAGTAGCTAAGTCACCTAAGCTATACAATCATTGGGTCATATTGCTATTTACACTTCAAAAACAACTAAAATTGATTTTACAATTTCTCCAAATTCAATTCAGGACAAGCATTTGTAATTAAAGCTTTCCCAGTCTCTTCCTGTTTTCTACTGTCTTGAAACATGTTCTGAAACGTTTCTCTTGTCAGGCTCATCCTCGGAGACCCAGGGGCAGTTAGTCGGGGCAAAACGAAGTAAACCGGGCAGAAATCGTAGCGAAAGTTTTCTGTAAAAGTATAAGAGCCCCTGGGAAACGAGTCTCTCCAGACCATTTCCAAGCGACTCTGCGAATGCTGGCTCCTGATTGAGCAAAAAAAAAAATTTTGCATTATTTTGCCCAATCGGCGAACAGTAACGTTAGCGTCACTTTTCTGAAAGAGAATTGGTCAACCTGTTAACGGCCAACTTTAAATTCTTTCCCTCGAACTCTTTTGAAAATACATGGACGACGCGGTGCTGCTTGTTTTATAGTATCATAGCAGAAACAAGCTACAGGGACAATACAAAGGCTGTAAAAAGGTCTTTTAACTACTTGACAAGTAGTTTTCATCGTACTTGATTATACAGCTTCTGCAAAAGGAAACAATTTATTATACTTGTGGCCAAGAACTCTTTTTTTAAATTTTCACTGAATATATTGTTCTGTCCGTACCTCGGCGAAGAACGTTTCGAATGCCGCAGAATATTTGTCAGACATAAAGGTCATTTCTAGTAAGGGCATTTCCAGTCTGAGACAGTATCACTGAATTGACTTGGGAAAATGATTTGCACTGCCAAACGTTTAAAATTTATGGTTATAGGTCTTATATGATATGCCTTACTCTCCTGACATTTGAGAGTGCACACTTAACAATGCAACAAAACGTACTTTACTTGACACGTTGAACGCAGGAAGTACATAAGAAAAGGAAATTTATGAGAGTTGCTCGAAGGAAACAAGCTCTTTTCATAATGAAAATTCCAAAAGTCAGAAATTCGACACTTTACGTAACAAACGTACAGGCACAGACTAAAATTAAATTAAACACTGTTTTTAGTTTATAAAAAGTGCTACTCACGATACTTTTACTGATGTTCTCCGAATTCTATTGTGACGTCATCACCGATGAGTACAAATGGAGCCCAGTACTTTACGGCACCAAACTTCTCTGACTCTCTCAGGATTTTCATAGCCCGGTTTAGAGCTACACTGGCGCTACATCTGCGACCCAGATGTTCATAGAAACACTTCATAAACTCCATAGTGGCCTCGTCATCAATTGCCCAGAGTGCAACCAAAACAGATCGAGCACCAGCACCCAGGAAAGCTCTTGCAATACCGACCACACCCTCAGGTGTGACCTGCCCTTGAGCACTGTGGCAGCAACTAAGTACAACAAGCCTTGCACGAAGCTTCACCGCTTGCACATCTGCCATTTTCAACACGAAATCTTTCTCTTCAGGGAATTTGGATGAACGTGTGGGATTCGGAGACAAAGCAATTTCACCAGCTTCCATATCGCCATGTGCTGCTATGTGAACCAATGCAACGGAACCGATTCGCCTCAGCACCTCGTCTTTCGTGGCGTCTTTTCCAGTGAGAGGTGGGATACCGAGCATGTCTCCTATCATCTTAACTTCTTTTTCAGCGTAGGGCAACCGCGGTAAAATGGACTCACCCAGCTCGTTTGTAACTTGCTTAACACATGGATCTCCCACAAGCAAGACTCCACTCCTTCTGTGATAGTCCTTAGCAGACTTTAAGATCAACTGTAAAGTTGTCAATGATGGAAGAATGCGTATCCTAACAGATTCACTTAGATACTTGAATTCGTCATCTAAGAATGCAGCATAAGGAGCCAAGCACATTGGACCATCTGGGACAATGATTAATTCATCGCCATGAAGTAAGTCTGCAATAGGGCCAATAATACAATCATGAAAGAGGCGCAAAGAATTGTTTATGCCGGGTAATGTCTCTGCAGTTTCCTGGTCAAATTCTTTACTAGGTGGTAATTTCTTTCTCAGCTTCTCCAGTGTGCGATTTTCACAGTTAGCTCTAGCATCAATTCCATTTTCTTTGAAAACATCTTTCCTTACACTCTGCAAGAAAGTAACAGCATCTTTACCTGCTACTTCTTTTTGTCTGAAGTGAAAATTCCCTTCTTTGCATAGTACCCATAATTGGATTTTGGTACTTTCAAGTGCTATGAAAACTGTCTGGGTAGAAATATCACTTAACAAGGCTGTGATCGTTACGTCAGGCTCAATTGACGTAGGCGCTACCGTGTCATATTGCGTTTTCATAAGATCCATTAAGGCCTGCGCACGTCCTTGCTCAGCAACACGCAAAGCCTCATCAAAGTTTTCAAGCTTTACTAGAGTTCTCAAAAGGGCAGTGTAGGCATGCTGACGAGCATTACGAAAGGATATCTTCCACACATCTTCGGACTGAAGAAGAGCGCTCATATCATTGTATAGTTTTACACTGGATCGATAATAACTAAGAGCTTCTTCCAAAGAACGAGAAGTTTCAAAATGATATCCTAGGGAATAATACGAGGTTGCTTCTCCAGGCTTATCCCCCAGTTCTTTGGCAATGCTAAGATGTTGGCTGTGGTACTTTATGGCTTGTTTAAAATCACCCAGACTATCAAACGTTTTGCCAAGATTGCCATAAGCACGTCCTTCTCCAGCCTTGTCCCCCAGTTCTTTGGCAATGGTAAGACGTTGGTTCTGGTACTTTATGGCTTGTTTAAAATCACCCAGACTATCAAAAGCTTTGCCAAGATTGCCATAAGCACGTCCTTCTCCAGCCTTTTCCCCCAGCTCTTTGGCAATGCTAAGACGTTGGTTGTGGTACTTTATAGCTTGTTTAAAATCACCCAGATGCTGATAAGCAATGCCAAGATTTCCATAAGCACGTCCTTCTCCAGCCTTTTCCCCCAGTTCTTTGGCAATGCTAAGATGTTGGTTGTAGTACTTTATAGCTTGTTTAAAATCACCCAGACTATCAAAAGCATTGCCAAGATTGCCATAAGCACGTCCTTCTCCAGCCTTGTCCCCCAGTTCCTTGGCAAGGCTAAGATGTTGGTTGTGGTACTTTATGGCTTGTTTAAAATCACCCAGAATCTGATAAGCAATGCCAAGATTGCCATAAGCACGTCCTTCTCCAGCCTTGTCCCCCAGTTCTTTGGCAATGCTAAGATGTTGGTTGTGGTACTTTATGGCTTGTTTAAAATCACCCAGACTATGAAAAGCATTGCCAAGATTGCCATAAGCACGTCCTTCTCCAGCCTTGTCCCCCAGTTCTTTGGCAATGCTAAGACGTTGGTTGTGGTACTTTATGGCTTGTTTAAAATCACCCAGATTCCGATAAGCAATGCCAAGATTGCCATAAGCACCTCCTTCTCCAGCCCCTTCCCCCAGTTCTTTGACAATGCTAAGATCTTGGTTGTGGTACTTTATGGCTTGTTTAAAATCACCCAGACTATCAAAAACATTGCCAAGATTGCCATAAGCACGTCCTTCTCCAGCCTTGTCCCCCAGTTCTTTGGCAATGCTAAGACGTTGGTTGTGGTACTTTATGGCTTGTTTAAAATCACCCAGATTCCGATAAGCAATGCCAAGATTGCCATATGCACGTCCTTCTCCAGCCTTGTCCCCCAGTTCTTTGGCAATGCTAAGATGTTGGTTGTGGTACTTTATGGCTTGCTTAAAATCACCCAGATTCCGATAAGCAATGCCAAGATTGCCATAAGCACGTCCTTCTCCAGCCTTGTCCCCCAGTTCTTGGGCAATGCTAAGATCTTGGTTGTGGTACTTTATGGCTTGTTTAAAATCACCCAGACTATCAAAAACATTGCCAAGATTGCCATAAGCACGTCCTTCTCCAGCCTTGTCCCCCAGTTCTTTGGCAATGCTAAGATATTGGTTGTGGTACTTTATGGCTTGTTTAAAATCACCCAGACTATCAAAAACATTGCCAAGATTGCCATAAGCACGTCCTTCTCCAGCCTTGTCCCCCAGTTCTTTGGCAATGCTAAGATGTTGGTTGTGGTACTTTATGGCTTGTGTAAAATCACCCAGATTCCGATAAGCAATGCCAAGATTGCCATAAGCACCTCCTTCTCCAGCCTTGTCCCCCAGTGCTTTGGCAATGCTAAGATGTTGGTTGTGGTACTTTATGGCTTGTGTAAAATCACCCAGATTCCGATAAGCAATGCCAAGATTGCCATAAGCACGTCCTTCTCCAGCCCTATCTCCCAGTTCTTTGGCAATGGTGAGATGTTGCTGGTGGGCATCAACCTTTCTTTTTATCATTTTTTATACGTATATTGATGTGACGAATGTCCTTTTGTGGCGTCAATTATTCACCTAGTAAACGTGAATGTATAAAAGATATTATTTTAAATATAGTTACTTATTTTAGCGGGATTTCATTACGCGACTCTTTGAAAAATTAAACGCGTGGAAAGGTATTTTTAACGTTTTAAAGTATTTTTTGGTCAAGTCGCAAAAATAAAGTTCAGCGATGCCTTTTCCGTTGTCGCAAAATTAAATTCCCGCAAAAATAATTAAGAATAATGCTTTGTTAAAAAATGTTTTTATTATCTCAAGTAGTCGGCTGAGTAACTTTATCTTTAACGTTAATTTATTTTTGACGACATAACTTAATTACCAGTGGTTTCTAGGACATAAAAAAAAGGAATATATTACTCGAAGAACAGAAATAACGACATACAACAAAGGAAATACGAGGAGACAAACGAAGAAAACGACATGTACCTGACAATTTGGATACGCGGCGAAACGGAGGACAACATAAACGAACGTAGCTTCTTAGGACATCAACGAACTTTTTCGCAATTAACAATATATCCATAAAACGCGTGAAAGATGATACATAATACGTGATCGCGGTAGACTGGGCCGAGTGTACCGCCGATAAGGGATTGGTTTCTACAGGAATTAAATTAGTTTTGCAAAATGTGCTATGAAAACTGCAGTAGAGTATAATGTAAGATCAAATACAGTCAGAATTGTAGAATCGTAGAATTGCAGAATTGTACAACTATCAGATTGTCGGATTATTGAGAAGGTCAAAAGGTTTAGGACCTGGAATAGATTGACAACTGTAGACCGTTTGCATTGGATACAGTCCTCTTTGATCAGATCGAGCAGCGACTGCGGGGTCTTTAGAGATTCCCTCGACAAATTTATGGTGTTTGAACTAAGTCTTTGGCAGACAATGGTCTCCATTTCTGTCGTGTATGACTGATCATATACAGTGGAGTCCGGTTAACCTGGCCAACAATAGGTCACCAACTAAAATTTGGCTGCGGAATGAGTATATTTACTGAGCTTTCCTTTGGGCTTCAATTCAAATCAGTGATATATTTCAACATGCCGGGAAAAAATATGCTTCGTTATACCTCTGAGAAGCATAGAATTAGACTGGAGACTTTTAAAACATGATTGTAATTTGTGTGGTTAGCGAGCGCTCCGAGCGCTGTTTCTTTCGATCCAGTTGAGAACGACAGCATCATTCGTTGGAAACGTTTTTGTTACAGGCGATCACGCTACCAGCTTCACCCAGGGTCTCTCTCCTCGACGGGAAGGGAGGAAAAGGAGAGGGGGCCTGGGAAACGAGGTTGAGTATAACTTAGTTTGCTCGACTTTCATCATGTACATTTTTGTCCCTTCCCTAGACAAACTGGTAGAAGATCCCGTCCGTCGGGAGGGAAGCGTCATGCAGTACAGCAATTTCCGTTTCGAAATATTGAGCAAACAGTGGAAGAAGTATAAGATTAACAAGAAAGAGAACCTGAAACCGCCTTGTCACACCATTTTCTTGTTTCTCTGTAGCACGTGGTAGACACGCAAGACAAGATCTGGAGAGGATTGAAGTCGTTGGTCTTTAGGAAAGTCTATGACAAGGCCGGAGTAATAAAAATAATAATAATTAATTAATTTATAGTGCAACTTTTAGTCTAAAAATGATCAAAAGCGCATTACAATATTAAAACCTAAAAATAACTATTATTAAAATGTACTGAATATATGCATATTATTAACAAGATCTTAACGCTTAAAGCTAAAAATAAAATAGAACTAATATTTCTTTGGCAAGCTGGGAGTGCATTCCAAAGTGTAGGCGCAGATGCATTCAAAGGGCTGTCACCAAAAGACTTTTTCATTTTCCCTGCTGGGTGCAATATTAGCGCAGTGAATAGCGTGCGCGCTTTCTTACATTAATCGAATCACTAATATGAGGTGGCGCCATGCCATTAAGAGCCTTAAAAGGTAAAAGTAAAATTTAAAAATATATTCTATATCTAACTGGCAGCCAGTGTAATTCTTGTAAAACAGGCGTGATCTGATCACATTTGCGACTCGAAGTTAGCAGCCTAGCCGCAATTTAACTACAGTCAACTCCCCCTTAACGAACAGCACTATTAGACGGACACCTGATGTTGGTCCATGCCGTTTTTCGGTCATTTTTCTATGACTAAACTCCCTATAAGACGGACACCTCTCTAAGACGGACAACGAACACTTTGAAACCATCAACGGACACTTGAGAAGTCTTGGTTTAGTAAACAATACTTCAAAGCGGGAAATGCAGGCGCTGAATATGACAGCAAATTACGCGAAATAGCAAGTTGGAATGTAAATAAGTCATTGTTGCGTTCAAAACATCACTTGGAAGAGAAAACAGAATACAGTACAATGTACTGGTAACCTAAAACAGTTATTTTCTTGCTTCCTTTGCTGAACTACAGCTTTCGCCACAGTAATTTCCTTGCTGCTTCCTCTTGCTGTCTGTTTTCTTTCTTGATTTCTAACCTTATCACATATGGGGCAAAATTACTGAACGCTGATTGGTTGAGACAGAGGGCATTTTTTCTTAATCACGAGGGCACTTTTTGGTAATCAAGAGGGCATGATTACTTGATCCTGATTGGCTGAGCGCGCGTCGTCTGCACTGAGTTGGTTTCCCGCTTAAAACGAGTGCATCCGAGTTTGATATAAATGCGGTTATTTCATCAAATGTGAAAGAAAATCGGTAGGCAGAAATCAGTGGTGCCCTGGTGGAATAGAGAGAGGACTTTTCAATCCAAATTCGTCTGTCACAGCCCGAAAAAACTTCTGGACGATTGGCGCTGCACGGAGAATAGAAATTCATGGCAGCCGAGACCACTGAATCGACACTGAAAGATAACATTTCTTCGTTTTGCTTGCTTCGCCTTATTAGAAACAGAGCCTGGAAAGAGCATAAATTTTGTTGGTACTTACAGTTTTCGCTGTGGAAAGGAGAATGTCAGGTTCAAGACGTTAATGAAGCTCGCTCGGACACTTTGTTTATGACTTTCATCGATGCAGCATTTCTGCGCGGTCGAACGCCTCGTAAACAAAGGTAAATAAAATTTAAACTGCATTCAGTTTTATCTGTGAAGGAACTATTATGAGTGAATTGCACATGCTGTGTTATGGTTACTTTTACTGTTTCTCGACATAAGTTGATTATTTATGTGGTCATTTTGCTACGAGCAAATATTCTTGCCAACCGGTTTACGCCATGTCGGAACTCGTTTAAGTTTTCTTTTGTACACAATTTTGCCCTTTATGTGATAAACACGTAATCGCAATGTGCCCTCGTGCAAGTAAGGATTAATTTCACTTGCATTTTCAAAGTTTTCCAAATTGCCCTCGTCGCTTCGCGACTCGGGCAATTTTGTGAAAACTTTGAAAATGCGCGTGAAATTAATCCTTAATTGCCCTCGGGCCCATGCGATTACATATACAAAGCGTCATGGACTTTCACTCTGTCGTTCACAATGCGGTCACTTAACCACTTCACAGCTAGCGAGTTCCCTTCAAATACATATTGGCAATACATATTTGCTTAAACACTGAGGCATATTGACTGAGGCGAGAGTTTGCAGCATGAACATGCATTTGTAATACTGTCGACTAGAGTCAATTTTATAACCCTATCCAGACCGGGGGGTGCGGAAAGTGCCCGCGCTGACTTTGAACGTTTACAACTTTTTCACGATTCAACCAAACGCTGCCAAACGTTGCGAGTTTATCTAAAATTTATCTGGGAATAAATTGTAGGATAGGTTGTTGTGTCTGGAACTTGACGTTACCATGGCAACGTCATTTTGACAGACATGTTTTCCCAAATTTGTAATTTTTGTGTTTCCATTAATGAAAATTAACTTTAATTAAATTATTTTCACCTCTTTTAGGTCTTTTTGCACTGTTTTATAGATTTTGAGTATTTTTCAGTCATTTTGGCTGGTTTTCTGACGTTTTGGAAAAATTTTGAAATCCAAGATGGCGGCTGTTTTGACATCATGACATAATTGTCACATGATATGACGTCATCATCCCACGTGACGTATATCAAAAGATAGATTTTTGAACATACCATATATCCTCTAAGTTTCATTGTGATCGCTAAAACGCATACGGAATCAGTTAAAACACTGAAAGATTTTTTGTGTTCAATTTGATCTACTAGACGTATGGAGAATTTTAAATCCAGATACTCGCAGATATACCTGGCGACGCAAACGGCCCGAAATTCAAAGCCGTCTAGATTTCTTTCTTATTACCGAAAGTTTAATGTACAATATTAAGTCCGCTAATATCTCAACTGGGTATAAAACAGATCACTCTTTAATAGAAATCAAGATCGCTACCCCCTCTAATAGGAGAGGCCCGGATTTTTGGAAACTTAACACCTCGCTCCTAACAAAAATTGATTATGTAAACCAAATACGGGCTGTAATTAAAAACACTCAAGAAAAATACAAAAATGATAGTTTCGTTGTGGGAAATGATAAACCTAAAAATAAGAGAACATTCTTTAAAATATTCAGCAATAAAAAAAGCAAAAACATCACGGCATGAGGAAGAGCTCGAAAAAGAAATTAACAGCATGCAACGTTTAATCGAATCCAGTAACCTGGAGGAGAAAGATAAGAAAGACATCTTAGACGCTTTAAACACCAAAAGACTAGAAGTAGAAAAAAATAATTGAATACCGAACGAAAGGTTCAATTTTGAGAGTAAGATGTAGATGGCACAATGACGGCGAGAAGAATACAAAATATTTCCTGAATCTAGAGAAACGACACTATAAACAAGGGGTAATAAGCCAATTAAAACTGGGCAATGAAAATTTTGTCATCACAGATAACGAAATTTTGTGAGTGTGAAACTTTTTACAAATGTCTATACAGCTCTAACAATGGTAATGAAAGCGAAAGTACAAATGATGTTTTCTTCAGGTCGTAAACGGAGAAAAGGTTAAACCTGACTGAACAAGAAAGTTGTGAGGGTTTATTAACCAAAACAGAATGCTTAAACGCACTTAAAAATATGGAATGCAACAAGACCCCAGGCTCTGATGGTTTACCAGCCGAATTTTACAAAGTCTTTGGAACGACATTGCCGATATCTTCCTAAAATCCATAAACCAAGGATACCGTACAGGACAGCTATCAGTGACTCAAAGACGAGGCATCATCAAACTTATACCAAAAAAAGATGCCGAACCCTATTTAATTAAAAACTGGCGCCCGATATCTTTATTAAATTGCGATTATAAACTAGCAGCCAAAGCGATCGCTAACCGATTCAAACATGTTCTTCCGAACCTTATTGACAGTGACCAGACCGGCTTCCTTAAGGGCAGATTCATTGGAGAGAACATTCGTCTTATCGATGGTATTATAAAGTAGGCAGCCGCAAAAAACATTCCGGGACTTCTGCTTTTTCTTGATTTCGAAAAAGCTTTTGACACAGTAGAGTGGCCCTTCCTACAAAAAACACTACAGCATTATAATTTTGGCCCATCTGCTATAAACTGGTTTCGCCTTTTTTACCATAACACAGAAAGTTGCATTCTAAACAATGGTTGGTCTGGCTCTTTCTTCAAACTTGAAAGAGGGGTCAGACAAGGCTGTCCTCTCTCTCCCTATCTCTTCATTCTCTGCGTAGAAATATTAGCTGAAGCAATTAGGAAGAACGAAAGCATTAAGGGTATTACAATGAACAAGAAATTAAAATCAGCCAATACGCAGATGACACTCCTTCACGACTTGTTTACAGATATTAGACCTTTTCAGTGAATTTTCTGGCCTCCGATTAAATATCACGAAGACAGAAGCCTTATGGATTGGCGCCAAAATTGGAAAAGAAGTAAATCTCAGCCCAGAAAAAGACTTTAAATGGGTAAAAGTTAAAGCATTAGGGGTATGGCTTTCGACCAACCCCGAAACTACTATAGAAGCCAACTATAATGAAAAACTAACTAAAGTCAAAAATAGCTTAAGCTGCTGGGAACTACGCCGTCTATCCTTACTTGGCAAAATTACCCTACTAAAAAGCCTTATTGCTTCTCAACTGGTCAACTGGTTTACATTTTGTCCCCTCTTCCAACAAACCACAATGCCATAAAAGAAATAAACAATATCTTTTTTAATTTTCTGTGGGATGGCAAGGGAGACAAAGTAAAGCGCGACATAATCATCAGCGACTACGAGAATGGAGGGCTAAGAATGATTGATATAAAACTTTTTAACCAAGCTCTTAAATCAGGCTGGATAAAGAAATATTTAGACAGAGAAAACCATGGAAAATTGAAACTTCTGTTTGATTTGGAATTAAAAAATTTCGGTGGTGAAGAAATCTTTCGAGGCAACCTCAATAAAGAAGATATGTCAAAATACATCAAAATATCCGAAACCTTTACTTCTGAAATACTCCAAATCTGGACGGACATAAAATATGAGGGATGTAAAATATGAGCTAATATTTTGTCCATTGAACAGCTAAAGGCACAAAATCTATGGCAAAACTCTCTTATACGTGTCGGAAACAGACCCATTCACTACAGGTCATGGTCTTCAAAGGGCGTTAAAACCGTGGGCCATCTTATAAAAGACGAGAACAATTTTCTATCTTTCTCTGACTTTACAGAACGTTATAATGTCAAAACAAATTTTCTTACCTTCCATGGCGTGATAACAGCTGTTAAAGCCCTATGGAAAAGAAACGACGCAAACCTCCACAACGGTAATGGCACCATATACGAAACTATTATTGACGCCTTTTTAAAGACAAAAAAGCCAAATAGAATAGCGTACAAGATTCTCGTGAGCAAAAAACAAGAGCCCCATTGATACCCAAAGGAAATGGGTCGCGGAGTGCATGCTGGAAAACCAAGAGAATATCGATAGGAAGACAGTTTACCGAACACCTTTCCTATGCACAAAAATCACAAAACTAATCGTCTTTCAATTTAAGCTATTACACAGAAGATTAGCAACCAACAGCTTTCTAACCAAAATAGGTCTAAAGGACAATGAGCAGTGCACTTTTTGCCAAAATGATAAAGAGACTCTCATCCACCTTTTCTGGACTTGCGATGTACCTACCTCTTTTTGGCATGGGTTTAAGCATTGGGGAATTAACCGAGGAGAACTTCCAAATACTATTAACCTATCGCCATGTCTGATATTAGGACTAAAGCCAAACAAGAACAAAAACATAAACTTTGTTTTTTTAATTGCCCGTTTTTTTATCTGGACATGTAAAATGCGCAACGTTTCCCCCAAGATTGAGAACTTCCCCCTTCTCCTCTCACATTATGACCCAACGAAAACTTTTTCTTAGTTTACATGTAAAGGTTAAGCCATGCAAATACCTCAACCTCTTTTTCCCCTCTTCTTACTTGATGTTTTACACTTTTTCTCCTCTTTTTCTCCTTTTGTAAAAATTTGTAAATAAATTAAAGTAAATACCTGTAAGTAATTGTAAGTAATGTAAGTATCGTATTGTAAATAGAACATTGTACCGAAAGTTATGTAATTTCTTTTTCTTAGAGTACAGTTTAAATAATGTTTTTATGTATTGTATTGTAACGTTAGTAACCGTGTTGCATTAAATTAAAAATAAAAGTTTCATTGTGATTGCTTAAATATTCTGGAAGTTACGGAGGGGGGCGGAATCCCCCCCCCCCCCCCCCCCTCTCAGGGCTTGAAAATATCCAAAAAAGCTCGGTCTGAATAGGGTTAAGTAAATAACTTTAAATAAACGTAAAACAGACGCGTATTCGTTGTGCTAAAGTTCAGCAGTATTATCTCAGAATTTCTGGTGAAATATTACGCCAACTCTCTACAAGCCGGACACCTCTCTAAGTCGCACAGTCGGGAGCGACGGTGTCCGTCTTCCTGCTATTTAGATCTTACAAGAAAACTAAATAACAGGAAAGAGTTAGTGAAACTTAGAATAGGTAATCATAAATTATTGATCGAAACTGGCAGATATGATCAAATCCCAAGGGATAATAGACTCTGCCATACGTGTGGATCAAACCAAATTGAAGATGAATTTCATTTACTTTTCCATTGTACTAAATACTGTACTTTTAGAGATGAATTTTACAAAAAAAATAGAGAATCAAATACCAAACAACACAATTACCTTGTATGCAAGTCACCAAAAAATTAATGAATTCTGATAATTATTATTTAAATACTCAACTGATGAAGTTCATCTTGAGATGCTTATCTTTAAGAAATAGTCTTCTATCGAATGAAAGTGATGTAACACACACGTAATTGCTTTTTTCCTATTACATAATTATGATTGTTATAAGTTTCGCTTTACGCTTTTGCAATACTGTAGGTACTTATATAGTCATGCAAATAAAGCTTGTTGTTGTTGTTGTTGTTGTTGTTGTTGTTGTTGGTGTAGAGAGTGTTGACTGTATTTTACAGTCTGGTAGTCCATAGAGAAGTCCATTTCAATTATTAATTCTACTGGTAACGAACGCGTGCAAAACCGTTTGTAATTTATCTCTTGCTAAAAATTTGCTAATTCGCTTAATATTGTGTAACCAGAAAAAAAGCTGCACTACAAGACTTGGAGATATGAGTCGACATACAAAAAATAGAGTCGAACCAGGAGCCTTCAACCCCCGTCAAAAATGTTGGGAAGGTTTCTTGTTTTTCTCTACCCCTCCCCCTTATTCAATGTTGTGGTATACCAAAAGACGTCAATCACACCATGTTGTCATCACGAATCTTTTAAGATTCGTGATGACAACATGGTTAAAACTAATACTTCAACATTGATGTGGGGTAGAGGGGGGCTCATAAACACTCTGTGTGTTCCTAAAGATTAGATCTATTTAAATGTTGTTGAAATCAAGGCGTTCATTTTCAACCTTTCCAACTATTTTTGTCTGGGGTTGTAGATTGCGCACTTCAGAGCACTACAGACACAGGCTTGATATTTGTTGCGCACGCCAACTGTGGGTGGTGCACGCCCACTTCAATCACCATGACTTCTCCAGCCTTGTTCACTCTTGACATCAGATTACACTCACCACCGCGCTCTAACTTGTGGTGCACTCTTCTATGTTCCCCACACGCAAGCGCAGTTTGGTTTGCTGCATTTTAAAAATAGCAAAAACCCCGATCGGGGTGTGGTCATTGGCCGTTCTTACTTGCTGTCTAGCCACACCGGCTACGACTTTTGCCTAGCCCCATGGCTAGGACTACTAGGACTATTCCCATTTTTCCACTTTTCTCACTTTTCTCATTTTTTCTCCCTGACGAGATCTCAAAGCCCTGTTGGAGCCGGAGCCTCCACCACCGCTCCGTCATTCACAATCGCACAAGTCGTCATACAAGGTACAGAAAGTGGCCAGCTTTCTCCCCCCTTTGCGAACTTACCCATCCCATGTACCACTCAGCCTTACATTTTGCTCGCTTCTTCATTTCTCACACTTGTGGTGCGCTCTTTGCTGTTCACTGGCAAAAAAAGTCAGCGCAGGTGCTGCTAAAATCACGTGTCCAATTTCTGCAGATATGATTGGCTCATAGGTCGAGAATTCCCTCGAGAAGGGAGGAAAAATGGCTGCCATTTGAAGGATGATAGTATTCCATTCTCACTCATTAATATGCCGCTAATTGTATTGCGTGGATAAGTTATGGGAAAAGATTGTGGTCGAGGCAATGAGCAGCTGGATGCGAAAGCACTGTGGCTGTGAACACGTCGCCGAAGGGGAGGTGGGAGGGTCGAAAATGTCTCCAGACTTCCCGGTTTGCGTATCTCTTTCGAAATGTGCCGAATCAAAGCAAAGGGATATTTAAATAAGGAGATATTGCACATGGTAATTAGAGGGTTGTCCAGTACACCCGATCTGTAACGGGTCGTCAAAGGGGTTGACGGTCCGACACGGATCGTTCAATCCGTCTACGGAAAATGACGACCCGTCAACCGGAAGTCAATTCGCGAGAGACTTAGAAAAAATTCACTATATCGCCATGAGGGAGGGTTGAAATGTCGTCGGACCGATCGGATCGAGTCGATCCGTGTCGGATGGTGACGACCCGTCAACCGGAAGTCATTTCCAAATCCGGAGTATTCAGCACAGTTGGAATTTTGAAAATTGTCTGCCAAGGCTTTTAGACCGAAAATATTTTCAAGAGATGATTCCCAAGGCATTAGAATTGATGGTAAACACGGTGGTTTTGTAGATCGCACGCGGCCATGAGAAACTCAATGCGATCGATTGACCCAAAATTATTCAGTTCTCTTCAGACCAGAGCTGCTCGACTCATTTCAAGAGGATTTAGACAATTGTTCAGAAGTCGCCAACGACTAATCAAAGGTACTAGATATCTGTCTTTTTCTTAGTGTTTGTTTTGTTCCGTTTTATTGCTTAAACTAAAGTGTAAATTCTGATTTACGATGAATTAAACTTGTTTACACGTATGCAAGCGAGATTTGTGTTTGTTGTTTCCGTGTTTTAGTTCTTTATTTTGTAGTTCTTGATATTCACCTCTGAAAATTAGACTAAAACAATTATTCGCCTCAGGCTCAGTGAATCTCGGCGAATATTCCCCTTGACTTCGTCTCGGGGAATATTCGCCGAGATTCACTTCGCCTTCGGCGAATAATTGTCATATATCGTTACATCACACAACTATTATCAACAAACAGGGTTATGTAATCCACGCACTGCAGAATATCGCGTCCTAGTAGTGAATGAGAATAGCCTCTTGGTTTTCTTACCTTTTTTCGAGTTCGTGAAATCGTTTAGCTTCGATTTCAAGTGTAACGTATTCTATAATAAATTGCACATGACCGCTCGGCATCGCAACATGGCGTTTTCTCCAAAAAATGGTTGCGAAAAAGGTGAGTTATTTTCACATTTTTTGAAAGTTCAAACCTCCTGCCACCTCGTACAAAAAGTTATTATAAAAGGTTGAAAAAACAACTCTTGTGCTTCGTGTAAACATATGATTTAGCTTGTAGAGGTGGCAGGAAATGTACAATGGTTTCTTAGATGTAGACTGTTTTTGTACGATATTTAATATGATAGACCTGGTACAGCGCGATACGAACATAGACAATTCGATCGAGTGAAAACTAGTTTTACTCTGACAGTTTGAAGAATTTTAATTAAGATGTTGAATTCATAAATAATTCATATTAATGCATCAAACAATGCTGGTTGCAAACACTGTATATTTTTGGTTTTTGTCAGGTGAACTCCTGTGTGCAAGAAAGAGTCGGTGTTTATGAATATTATTGCCTGAAAGATTACAATTGTTAAAGACGAAAGTCATTAATGAATTTGTTTGGTTGCTTTTAAACGACATGGGCCTCTAAGAATTAAAAATGCAAGATAAATTAAGGTGTGTATAATCTATCAGCAAACAAGTAGTTATGCATCAGTCAATTCCAGCAGTGCCCACCCCCCCCCCCCCCCCTTCCGGGCAACCGCGGGGCATTTCCTAATGTTGCCCGTCCCGAGGGTGGGGCATTTGCGTACCTCGGGTTGACCCCCGGGCATTTGACACGTGGTTTCGAAACCGTGGAGTGAGTCGCGTATTCGTGATGGGGGCGTTTATAGGCCAAGACGTGGACTACGTTGCAGATTAGCTAGTCCATGAAGGACTAGGGAAGCTCGTGGATGTTCGTGGATGTTTTTAAAGGTATATTTTCTGAATTTTAGATATTTCTTCATTGTCAAGAAGCAACAACTTGTATTATATTCTTATATCACCTATCGAGAGATTGAAAACAACTAACCCGGGAGCGGGGCATTTGCCCGGTTCCTTCATCCCCACCCGGTGGGGATGAAGGAATTCAACGGTGAACTGTACGAGCAAACAGATGGTGTAGCCATGGGCTCGCCACTTGGTCCACTGCTGGCCAATGTTTTCATGTGCCATATAGAGAACAAATTAGAACAACAGAACATGATCCCGTCCTTCTATCGGAGATATGTCGATGACACTCTGGTCAAAATGCCCAACACAGAATCAGCGGCAGATTTCCTTCAAGTACTCAACAGCGTCCACCCAAGCCTGTCTTTCACCATGGAATTTGAACACGAGGGCTCTATTCCATTCCTCGGCACCTTAATCACAAGATGCGGTAACAAACTAACAACAGAAGTCTATAGAAAACCAACCGACACAGGACTTTTGTTACATTTTGACAGCCACGTTGATAACAGGTACAAAAACGGCCTAGTTCATACGATGGTTGATGGAGCGTACCGTTTATCTTCTTCTCAGGAAGCCTTCTCAAAAGAATGCGACAAGTTGCGCACCATCTTTTCAAAACTGCGTTACCCGAACACATTGGTCAATTCCACAATTGAAAGAGTTAAGAAAGGAACTGACAAAGAGCCGCACGCCGTGACTCTATCAGAGCCATCTGTTTACATTAAATTACCCTTTAAAGATCAACGATCGGCAAATCACGTCCGCAGAGAAATCCACTCCCTGGGATCGATGATTAATGTCAACGTGAAACCCGTCTTTACCAGCAGAAAACTATCGCAAACTTTGAGTGTAAAGGTGATATGTGATCTTCGCAGTGAATTTCCAATTTAAGCAATTGGAATAAAGAAGCCTGAAAAAAATCAGGGCTTCAACGGGATTCGAACCCGTGACCTCCGCGTTACCGGTGCGATGCTCTACCAACTGAGCTATGAAGCCACACATTGGGAGCGAGGTCAATTGTGAGTTCATATTTTCCCGTGAAAGGAGTGAAATGATGTAATATGAATCATTTCATATACATTACATCATTTGAGTGTAAAGGAAAACAAACCCCCGATTGTCAACACGCAATGCGTTGTATATTCATTCCATTGTGATTTGTGCGATACAAATTATGTCGGGTTTACTGCCCGACACTTACATCAACGCATTAGTGAACATCGTTATTCTGCCATCGGACGACACCTTGACACGCACCATGAAAACAAAAGAACAAAGATCAGCCACCTCCTCAAAGTCTTAAAGAAATTGAGAAGCAAGTTGGACTGCCTAATATACGAGATGCTCTTCATTTAAGACATCAAACCATCTCTCAACACCCAAAGTGAGTCCATTCGCGCCAAACTATTCACTTGACACTTTAGTACTTTTTATAGAATTTCTTTCATTCTTTTTTTTTTTATTTCTATTGTTTCTTACTTTATACCCATAGGACACACAAATATTTTTGTTGTTTCACGTTTTATATATTTTTGTTGTACTTTTATAACTTTTGACTTGATAATGGCGTAGAGCAGCGCCGAAACGTCGTCTGCTTTTTTAAAAGTTTTTAAAAGTTTTTACAATGATATTTAATAACATTTTGGCGTTTAACTTTTTAATCAAATCGTTTTCAAAATCGCTCCTTTTAGTATATTGCAAAAATAATTCTTATAATTATTTCTGTGATTCTTCTTGTAGGTTAGCATTTTCCAGGCTCTCGGTAATTGGGGGCGGGCGAAAAAAGGGGCAAGCGAGGAAAAAAAAAAAACAAGCCGGGGGGACACTAGACTAGTCTCTAGTCTTAGTCTCCCCCTCATTTTTTTCCTCGCTCGCCCGCTTTTTTCGCCCACCCCCAACTACCGAGAGCCTGGAAAAGGCTACTTGTAGCTAGGTTAACAGGTCATCATAGTATTAGATATTACTCCATCAGAGTGTGCCTTTGCTGGCTCTGTTTGTATGAAATATTTTGAATTTTCTTAGTGTTGAACTAAAATGTACTAGCTTGTAATGTGGTTCAGTTTTACCCTTGGATCAATTTGACATTTTCCTTTGGTTTATAATTATCATGTGTTAACATACACCAGCCAGAACAAAGGAAAATACCAAACTGTAAACCAAGGGTTATTAAAAATTGGACAACATACAGTAAATACTTGAAAAAAAAAGCTTACTATTTTTGTTTGAAAATGACTCTCCGTCTTGGACTTTTTAGCTGCCGGGTCACAGAAGTACTGATCCTGTAAATGGCGAATTTATAAGAAATGAAAATCATAGTTAATGTTAGCTAGGTTGGTTACTATTGTCCATGTATACTCAGTGCTATTACATTTACATGCACGGTTCATTGGCTGTAAAATGTGGAACTTTGAGAGGGCAGTGTTATCCAGCCCATGTTAAAATGCACAAATGAAGCATAATATAAGATCTCCTCATGGCAATTAAGCAATGAATGACTTGGTAATTATTTCTGTCAGTGCTTTGAATCTATGCAAAACTGGAAGAGCTAATAAGATTAAATTATAAATTATTGCATTTGTTGGTGTGTCACTGGAGCCCTAATTCAGATACAAGCTGTAAATGATCTAATAAACACCTGGGGCATCTATGAAAGTTTGGTGTCCTGGGGGGGGGGGGGGGGGGGTAGGATGAGGGGGGTGTTAAATATAGATATGAACCATTTATTAGAGAGCTGCTTTTATTTCACTTTAATTGTAACAGTGTAAACAAAACAAATAAGATGTGTACATAGTTTGTTTGTGGCATAAGAAAAAAAACAGAGTTTGACTAATAGTAGGAGACTAATCCACTCTGTGCAGATGTCCTTCATAGTTTAAAATTATGTCTTCATCATCACCAGGGCCAACCATACCAGCATCCTCGGCCTCTCTAATGGTTGAGGCGATTCTTGTGTGGGAGGTTGGGGGTGGGGGTGGGGGTGTCTATGTTAGAGGGGAGCATCTAATACAAACTTTGTATCTCAAGGGGGCATTTATTAGATATATACAAAGTGTTTATTTGAGAATGGTATTTATTAGATCGTTTATAGTACTAATTTACAGAGACTTTGTTGTTTATCTTTGGCACTCGCTTCATAGGAAATGATAAAAGAGTTCCATTGTGCTTTGCAATCAGTTTATATATTTTTTTAACCATCTGATACCTACCAAGTGATCAAATCTCATTTCTCCTCAAAACAACAAGCCATATATTTGAAACAAATCACCCTGTTATGGTACTATGAGAAATGTGTAGAGACTGTAAGGAGAATCTGTATGTTGACACAGCAGGGCTGTCAGGTCTGTACTTAATGAATTTATGCTGCCGTTTTTCCACTAAAAAGAATTAGTGCGGTTTGTTTTAATGCTGACGTTTTCGACCGTTTTCCTCAATTTGTGTACCGCGGAAGTCGCCAAAGCAAAAACAAGCAACAAAGTCTAACTGCACGATAGAGCAAGAGTTCCGTGACTACATGTACCACAGGTTACAGTTGGCAATTTACTAAACCAATTCCTTTTTCGGCAGACAAATCAAATTTAATAGGACAAAAGAGTAGAGTTCATAGACTTGAAATTTCTCTATCTGATTTCGGGAGTTGACAAGTTTTCGCATCATATCAGCTGATATCACAGTGATATCAGTCAGAAACTCGTTTTTTGCGAAGATATTAGCAACAGATATAACTTGTACGTAAGCTTACCTACAATCTTTCTGTATCCGAGGACACACCAGAACCTGTGTATTTTCTCCCGTTCGTTTGGCAATCTTTTCAAGGCAATTTGCAAACGAAACCCAAAATTGAAAGTGCAAGTGAAGCGGAAGTGATGATACCTTCGAGCTCGGTACGGGAGACTGGAGACGAACCAGACGCAAAGAACGCCTTGCAGAAAATGATTCAACATGGAGTGCATTGGATGTGTTGTAAGAAATGTAACTGGAAGTTGTCCAATTCATGAAAAGATGCAGTAATTAACCGCGCGGCCATGGGCCGAGCGCGGTTCTTGCTCTGCACGGGATTTATTATTATTTTTCGTCGTTTTTTTTTGTCCGTGACCAGACCCAAACCTCAACTCGGCCAATTGGCGATCGGAACTTTGAATCACGCAACCTGGGATGTTTATTCGCCAAAAGCTGTTGAAACGTTAATGTATGGATATTCTTTTCTCTATTGTATATGAAATATATTTTCTTCGGGTTTTATGGAGGCGTTGGATTCGAAGCGAATATTGAATACACTAAAAAAGGTATTACGTCAGCCGCGGAATGCGCTGATGTTGCAGCTTTCACTTTTGCTACGTGACAAATAAGATTGTGTTTTCTTTGGAAGTTTGTTTCGCCAGAAGCGACGGTCATTGATTTATTTGCAATTTTGCGAGTATTTCTTGTGAGTTTAGGCAATTGAAGTGAATTATTTGGCTGTGTCATTGGAGCGAGTTCAGATATTTGAAGGAAAATGAAATATTTGCTAAGGTAAACAATTGAGCGTGCACATACTTGCAGGGGCTACGTCATTAGTAGGGAAAAAACCACCTAGCTAAAGATAGCTGAAAATAACGTAAACCACTGATTTTGTGACTCGCGTGACTACTTTAGTTGTCCTTTACTCATAGTACCAAAAAAAAAAACCTTAACCGTGACTTTTGAGGAAGAAAGTTGTTAATGAGCAAAAATGAAGTTAATTTTTAAAAGCGCGGTTATCGAAGCGTTGGATTCAAAGGGAATATTGAATACACTAAAAATCGGTATTACGTCAGTCATGGAATGTGCTGATGTTGCAGCTTTCACTTTCGGTACGTGACAAATAAGATTGGGTTGACTTTGCAAGTTAATTTTGCCAGAAGCGATTGTCATTAATTTATTTGCAATTTTGCGAGTATTTCTTTGGCAGGTTGCAAGTTTACATTGGCAGAAATGCCCTTCTGCGAGTATTTCGTGTGGAAATAGGCAATTGAAATGAATTCTTTGGCTGTTTCATCAAAGCGAGTTCAGGGATTTGAAGGGAAATTAAATATTTGCTTAAGTAAACAATTGAGCGTGCCGAACGTACAGGGGTTACGTCACTAGAAGGGAAAACCCCCCAATCTAAAGATAGCCGGGGATAACGTAAACCTCGGATTGTGTGACTCACGTGACTAGTTTGCTAGTCCTTTATTCACTGTTCAAACAGATTAAATTTAACCGTGACTTTTGAGAAAGAAAGCTGTTAATTAGCAACAAATATAAGCGCGGTTTTAAGTTGCTATAGCAACTTCTTGTTTCGTTTTGATTGTAACACAACGTTTGTCAATCGGTAGACTTGTGTGAAGTGTTCGGAATAGCGCGAGATTTGAGCCGAAAGAAACAGGAGCGTCGAAGGGAGCATAGCTTGGATAAACGGCTTGTTCCGCGAGTTAAAGAGGTAAAACTACTTGCCATTACAACTAATTTGTTTCCGTTTGGTTTATTCAGAGAAATAGCAACCGTAAGTTAGCCCTAAGGCCGAGCAGAATTCTTGCTCATTTTAATAAAATTAATTCATAAGCAATTTTTTTTGACGGGGTGTCCGAATTTTGAATATCGATTCCTTTAAAACTTAAGCTTATCAAGGTTGATAGGGGATGATGGAATTCTATCATGATTGTCATTTTACTGAGAGATGAACGTTTACTTTGATGTTACATTAATCGGCAGATAATGCGATTTTGTGTACAAGTAGTTTCCAGCTAGAATATACTACCAAATTAAACGACTATAGAACCTAGTGGTAAGTCCAAACCTCTTTTGTGTTCTGGTCAGAACGAAATTCGCGAATTTAAAAATTGCGTGGAGTTATTGACTCCTAAGAAGGTAAAAATGTGAAATCTAAACTTTGAAACGTGTTATCTTTTTCAAAAGGGATTTTAAAAATTCGTTTTGACCAGAACACATTAGAGTACACCAAGTTTATGTTCCTTGCAAATCAACTCATGAAATTCTGTATCAGCGGAAAAAAATTAATTGCACCTTTTGCCGCTTCTGAAGACCTTCCAAGTGTATGTCTACCAGTGTGCTGTATTCAAAGCTGTGAATCTAATTATGATAATTCGCTACGTTCCAGCGCACAGGACACAAAGCTGTCAAAGCTTGGAACAATAATAATAATAATAATTTATTAATTTATAGTGCGCCTTTTAGCATGGAGATGATCAAAGGCGCATTACATATACAATATTAAAACATTAAAATATTAAAATATACTGAATATATATATATTAATAACGAGATCTAAAGGCTAAAAGCTAATTTAAAAAGATATGTTTTAAGACGAGATTTAAAAATAAGAATAGAACTACATATTCCGCAGGCAAGCTGGAAGCACATTCCAAGGTGTAGGCGCAGCTACACTAAAACACCTGTCACCAAAAGACTTCTTCATTTTCCCTGCTGGGTGCAAAAGAAGCGTGCCTGAATTTATAGAGCGCAGTGAATAGCGTGCGTGCTTTCTTACATTAATTAAATCACTAAATATAAGCTGGCGCCATGCCATTGAGAGCCTTAAAAGTTAAAAGTAAAATTTTAAAATGAATTCTATATCTAACTGGCAGCCAGTGTAATTCTTGTAAAACAGGCGTAATATGATCATATTTGCGACTCGAAGTTAGCAGCCGAGCCGCAGCGTTCTGCACTCTCTGCAATTTAGCAATTTCACAGTCTGGTAGTCCATAGAGAAGTCCATTACAATAATCAATTCTACTGGTAACAAACGCGTGCAAAACCGTTTTTAATTTATCTCTTGATAGAAATTTGCTAATTCGCTTAATATTGTGTAACCAGAAAAAAGCTGCACTACAAGACTTAGAGATATGAGTCGACATAGAAAAATTACAGTCAAACCAGGAGCCTAGATTGCGCACTTCAGACACAGGCTTGATATCTGTCGTGCCAACACGGATTGTACAATCATTAATTTTCAACATTTGTTGCCTAGATCCAATAATTAGAAATTCAGTTTTATCATCATTTATCTTTAACAATAATGTGTAATAACTGATACAAAGAACGTTTAGAAATAATTATATTCTCATGAATATTTCGTTTGCTGTCGACTTCAGTCATCGCAGTTTGTGCATACTCTTTAAATAAATGCATACATTTTAAGTGATAGCAAGGGTCCTGTGTGACCTTAAAACATATTATTTATTTACCTTTGAGGTTCTAATACCCCATTCACACCAAAGCTTAAACATGTTTAAATGTTGTTTAGTTAAACATGGTTTAAAATTGTTTTCTTCATGGAAGTTGCTGACTGATGTTTATCGACTTCAAATTTAGCACAATGAAAGCACAACTTAGAGCATGCTTGATCCCTATGTCAAATTTAGTCTTTTAGTTGTCTGTTGCTGATTTTAATTTTCTTTAACCTGGTTTAACTAAACGTGTTTGTTGGTGTGAATCAGGTATAAGATAGCAACGTACACCTGTAGTCTCCACCAATAGGAGGCATGGTGGACTTTTGATCAAACACTCCGTGTTCAAGCACTGGCCAGGTGTATAAATGGGTGTATAAATGTATAAATGGGTACTGGCTAATCGGAAATAATGCTGAGGTTAACCCTGTGGTTGCCTAGCATCGAATTCCAGAGGGGGTTAGAAATAGTGCTTCATAAACCAAGATAATAAGCTCTGGCCTAACGAGCCACTTGGCTCAAACGCAGGCTTTACCTTACCTTATAAGTCTCCTCCGATATATTGGACTGGTCGATATATATTGGCCTAATTGACTGAGATGTTGGCCGAACATTGGTTGACAGTCAATGCACAGACACTTGGTTAATACTAGATAGACGTGTCAGACACCTGGCCCATAGTCAACTAACACTCGGCTGATAACCAGCTGATATACAGTGTATCAACTGGCTGTCAACCGAGTACTGACTATAGATCTGTTGATGTGTCGACTGACTGTCAACCGATATATCGACCAACATATCAGATGAGTTCTGATAAGGTTATAATATCTTTTATTATATGGCAAGGTAGTCTTGGGCAAATCCAAGCCATTGTGATTAGTTCTTTCTTGGTTGGGATTTTGCCATACAACACGGAAATGGTCATAAGCCGCATACTTTTTTGCTTTCAAAGGCAAGCAAATTATAAATTTGCACCTAAAATGAGTGCCATATAATAAACTAGTTACTAACCTAACTTGCTCGAGCTGTACTGGGGAATATTGGTCTTTGGTTCTTTTTTGTACGAACCTCGCTGCGCCATGACCTTGGGCCAATATTCCCCAGTACAGCCCGAGCAAACCAAGGATACCAACATGATGAATCAGCCAATGCAATAAACTTCTGAAAACAAGGGAGATTTTGAACAGGCATCAGATCCTTCCAAATTGATTGAAAAGGAAAAAAGGTTTTAGCAAATTATGTATTTAGATAGTAAAGTTTTTTCTGCCAGCTCAGAGCTACATTAAACAATCCATGTTCCATGTTTTTGCTTTCTGGTTGATGAAAATTATCTGCATCCAATTAGCTTACTCTTGTCCAACATTTGAATTCTTTACTATCCGTTGGTCTAATTTGTAAAATATTTGTTCATGAGTTGCTAGTCCACTGCAGATATTCTCAACATGGTATGCCATGTTTACCTTGGTAAAGTGCTGATGACATCTCATCAGCAAATTTACAGTTTAAAATGTTCATTGCTTAATAATAATTATTGTTATGCTCATTTCTTCACAGATACAGTCTCACCAGAAGGTAAAAGAATAGGGACCTAACCCTAAGAGCATGAATACAAAATACTTCCTACAGGAGCTACTGAGGACAAAAGTTAGTCCCTCATCACATTTGGACTTGGGTTGAAAAATCAAAATGTAACAAAAACAAAAAGTGGAATCAAGACATTTAACTACATGTATCAGACATAACTATTTTTTACTCAAAAATCGTCTATTTTTATGCAAATTGTCTTTTTGTTTTAATAAACCAATATGGCGGCTGGTTACGTGAGTAAAATTGCTCTATTTGGTTTACTAAAACAAAAGGCAATTTTTGCATTAATAATACACATGCAAAAATTTCAGCAAGCTCATTGGCTGAGAGCACGTCAATTAATCCCAAACAGTGCAGAAAGTTGAAATTGAGTGCAAAAAGATGAAATTCAGTGCAGAAAGTTGAAATTAAATTGATTGACAGGAAAGTCGCTAAAGCGTGCCAAACAAAATGGCGGCCGCTGTCGGAGTGTTTGGAGAGAACAAAAACAGCAATTAATGCAAAGTTTGACCCATTTAACGAAAATTATCAGTGTATAAACCAATGTACTAGCAACTGGATGTTTGTGCAGCACAAAAGAGGCTCCACAAAACTACTGAAAGCTATCAATCGAAGATTTTCTTTCGCGACAGCTCGTAAAGTCGCACATTTCAGCTCATACCCATGTAACTGAATGATGATAAAAGCACCTGAAAATGCATGAAAGGGAGCTTTAAAATTCCGTGGCAGTATCTGGATTTACAAAGCCTGGCAACTCTGTAATGCTTTAACAACGATTTGGAAAGGTAAGCGACCGAACACGTGTTGTTTGTCATCCACTTGCAGAGAAATTTTTGTATGTGTATTATTAACTCGTAAATTTTTCAAAGACTACAAATTGCACTCGCCCTACGGGCTCGTGCAATTTGGTTAGCCTTTGAAAAATTTACTTGTGCTGATTTATCCCAAATTGCACTCGAAATCATGTGATTACCTATACAAATATATAGTTTAATAATTCTTGGAGGCAATCATGGTTTGGTAAACCAATATGGCTGCCATTTCTTTATTTTGAAACACCAATATGGCTGTTGTGACATATGAAAACACTCTATACAGCATTCAGTTGAAGAGTGTTTTCATATGACATCATGACAGCCATATTGGTGACATCATAAGAAAATGCTCTGTATGGCCATTGGTGACATGAGTGAAAACGCTCTATATGTTACTTTGCTAATATGAAATACGGAATACGAAAATACAGAATGGGAAGTGTAGTTACATGTAAGTTCGGCAAACTTTCGGAAATTAAATTTGCAAACAACAATTTAGAATTCTTTGGAGTTTCCGGCCGTCTTTGGTAATATTTTAATTCTGATTAAACAAGCAAAAAGGCATGGTTAGATGAGTAGTACAAAATTAACTAACCACTCATCTGGCCCCGGTTGTTCAAAAGATGGATAACGCTATCCACCGGATAAATCGCTATCCAGTGGATAGTGTAGTTTGTTTTGCTAACACTTATCCGCTGGATAGTGATTTATCCGGTGGATAGCGTTATCCACCCTTTGAACAACTGGGGCCAGATGAATAAATTCTTTTTGAACTTAGAACAAAGATGTGTCTTCTTGTGCACTAAATTCTACCCCAGCATTGATTGATGAAACCCGAAATATTTTATAGTGATTATACATGTACATAGCACTACATTATAATAGCAACAATCTGGATAAACAGTGGGAATAAAATAAAGGTGAAAATGAAGAATTGACTTGGAAAAATGTATACATGTTTATAGTTGTTTTTTTTTTTCATTTTGCTATCATAAAAGCTCTTAACTATTAAAACCAGGGGTGGGTTCAAACCATATCTCAGTTAGGGTACACAATGTTATAAAATAATTAAAGTGGACTTTTTAATGTTTTATTGCATTTTCACAAAATAGTATCAGTGAGTATTTATCATTAAAAAAACAAAACAAAAGTTCACAATGGTGAACAGTGAAATAATTCCTTGAGGCCTCACATTTCATTAATATAATTGGTTCTAATGATTCCCAGCTGGGTGAGCTATTTCGAACATGTATATTAATCTGTGTAGTAACTTCAATTAAAGATCAAGATCATTCCAGTTAAAAGAAAACTCTAATTATATAATTAAAGTCAACTGAGTATACATTGTATATTGACAGAAACAGAAACCCATAAAAAACACAGTTAATCTAACTTCACTCTAATGAATTCCTCAAAATCTCTAAACTAGAGTTTAGAGATACTATACATATAAACTAGCGAAAACCCAAATAAATCCTTGAAAAATCCAACAAGTTCATGTTATAAAAATAGTCTAAAGTACATTTCATACAGGTATAATAAATATTATTATGACATTAAACCATCAACATTTCCCTGCCAATGCAGGAAGTTTAGACATCAAAACAGTCTTTGTTTCTCCTCACTGTATTTAAGTTGGCAAAATTTACAAAATGAAAAAAAAGTGATGATAATTGCAAGCATCATGTTCTTTCATGAGCTTCACAAGTCTGCATGGCAAGCAAGTTGAGAACGCACATTTCCAACATCTCTCACAACCTCATTCCCAGGAAGAAGAGAGATCCTGGGAATGAAGTTGCATCTCTCACCGATCACATGCTAAAAAATTGGCATGACAATATAAAACTTGGAATTGTGCCTAGCAGAAGATAAACCTCTTTTTGATCGTGCAAATGAGTAGTTCCATGCCGAAAGGGTTCGAGTCTGGGGTCAGAAACCGGGGGGAGTTATAACCGGAATTTTACGGTATCTTTCCATATGCCCAATATCTCGCCCGCTGGACTAGTCCTGGCATCACGTAATTTATTTACCTCTCGATCGATATATTTTAAATAATACCGTGAATTTCCTAGGCTGCTAGATTACCAGCGGCTGTCCACGAGACGAAGCAGGTCATAACAGACCGATCGGGAGACCGATATCATACGATCGGCTAGAGATGAATCTCTATCCATATACCATTAGTATTATTTCAAGTAATCTTGATCCAGCGTATAAACGATATCAGACTTTATAGCGCGACGGTATCGTGAAAATATTGTCCGTTGTTGCAGTGGTGACGAAATGAACCAACCACGGAAAAATATTGCTCACCAATATACTCCTGAAGTTAAATCTTCCTAAAACTGAAAAGTTTATGCAATCGTCCTTATTCGATTCAGCGTTCAGTGTTTTGTGTATCTCTACCGGGGATACACAGATCACTGTGACCCGGCAAAACCGACAACCCAAATTCTATGCCGCTGACATTTTCCGTGTCACTGACATTTCAAATTAATGGTGGTGAAATAACAAGGAGCTCGAGGAAGCTTAAAACCGGGCACTACGGTCCATTTTTTTGCTAAAAAAAAACGTAATAAATACACCTTATCTCGTTCCAAGATGTTTACTCACTTCGTAAAAAAACATCTGGCCAAGTCCGCTCAGCTCAATGAACTGCATCATCATTTGCGCGCGGATACACGCGGATGAGACAAACTTTGTTTTTTACGCGCGTGCATACTTTAGCTGGCAGAAAATATAGCGAATTTTAAAAACTCTACAAAAACGCTTTCTTCTTTTGAACGTTTCTTAAATGTTTTAGCTACAGAAACAGTTTGTAGTTCAAACTTGTTAGCACAAGACTTTGTCAATAACCATGTCTGGGAATAAAAAGATGTGTTCGCAAATCTGACGCGTACAGCTAGCTTGTGCGCGCCAGGCTGCATTTTATGTTGGTTACGCCGAAGATCTTCGGCGTGGATTTCAAAAGTTTGCGGCGTACTGGCGTACGATCGTAGTCGGTGCGTTTTAAGTTGCGTACAGATGACTTATTTTATAAAAGAATAACAAAGAACCTTGGCGTAGACTTTTAAAACCTTGGTCGTATCTTCGGCGTTGGATACGCACGGAATGCACTCTGGTGTGCGCGTCAATCAAAACGCGCGCTCTTCATATACATTCCCCAAAATCGATGACAGCAGAATTTTTGGCTCTAAAGACATCGTTTTTCGTCGAAATTGTTTTGCCCGCCTCGTTTTGACATTGTTTAAATAAACAAGTTTTCAAATTATGACTTTAACTGATGCGACTCGATTAACAATGGCTTTCTGTAAAAAGTACTGTTCCGCGAGTTTTACTCTTTTGTTCCTCTAATTGCTTTAGGAACAAACTGTGAATACACCTAAAGGAACTTTTATTTAGGCCGAAATCAAAAATAGGAACAACGATGTCTGAATTCGGAACAAAGGGTTCCTTTTGTTATAAATGTGAACACGAAGTTCCTTTCTATTTAGAATAAAGGGAACACTTTGTTCCGTTTTGATCTTTTTAGGAACAAATGGACCATTTTGCATGGTTCCGATTTTGTCAAGTGTTCTTCTTTAAACAATTTGATCCTATTAACAAGTACATTAAGTTCCGGTATTCAATAAATGGGAACGATTGTTCCGCTTAAGTATTTTCTTATGAACAATTAGGAACGTGCTGTTCCTAATCGTGGCTTGTCGTTCCCAAATGTATTACGTGGTTCCTTTCCTAAGTAATTTTGTTCCTAAGGAAGTTATTTTTTTTCCTGCTGAATGGGAACAATTGTTCCGTTTCATACTGGAGCTAATAAGTTCCGCTTTAAGTTAATGAGGAACTAGAATTCCCTTTTCACTGGGTTAATTCAATGGGAACGATGGGTCCTATTTAGTTTTGGTCAACAGGAACGCAATTTCTGAGTTCAGTTTGTCAGTCTAACGTGCCCAAGGGCAAATTGAATTTTTAGCTTTGGCTTGCCCGCTACATGTTTAATTTCGTTAGGGCAGGTTTGAACAAGGTGATACTTGTCCCTTTGTTCCTTTGTTTGGTTTTATTGTGTAAAAAACGGGCCAGATATCGAGTGTATAAATACAGTAGTCTCGTGAGAAACTTCACAGTACCAGATCTTAAAATATGAATAAAAGAGGAGTGGAAATCGACTGGTCAAAATTACCAAACGCGTCGCCTAAACCCAAAAGGCTTCACTTAGAAGAAGACGACTCTGATGGTCTTTTTCACTGCCCAGTGCAAGGCTGTAAGCATGATGGATTTACCACACAAAGAGGTTGCCGAAAACACGCAAAGAACAAACACCGTTGGTACTTTTATTTCGACGAAAAGCCAAACATTACTCAGATTGAAGCATGCCAACAACAAAGCAACAAAACTGACAACAATGATGACAAGAGTTCACTTAAAATCAGACGAGCTCTCTCTTTTGACATGTCAAGCAAAATCGCTCAAGATTTCTTGTCCTGGCTAACCGGCAGCGGTGGTGGTTGTAAAAGCGATCGGCAAGCACACCAAATTGTCAGCAGGTGTTTGAAATTTCTTAAATTCTGTTGCGAAGAAGACGAGGATCTCACATTTGAAATCGTTGACTTTAGTCTATGTTCGCCTAATCTTCTCTTCAAATTTGTTGACACGATGCAAGATGAGTGGAATCTCGGGCACGCAGGGCGCATAGGCTACGTGGACGCCATTGCAGAAATGGGGGATTTCAGAAAAGTTAATGGAGGTTCGGAATCGGTATTAAGAGGGTTGTCTTGTACAGAACTGTACTTAAAAAGAAGTACGCAAAACGATCTCAAAGATGATGCGATTACAATGGACTAGCGAACTCGATATCGACGCCTTAGAGGCCAAGGGACACTGGGCCACGCTCGAAGAGCTCTTGGAAGTCGTGGGGCGATACTTGCCGCGATACGAAAGCGTTCTGAAGTCATGCAAGGATAATCCAGGTTCGATATCACCATTTGATTTATCTTTTGCTACCAAATTTCTCGCCGTATATTTGTTTATCAAGGTTAAAGGTTCGCGCCCAATGACATATCAGTATTTAACCGTTGAAATGGTGAAAAAAGCTAAAAGTAACGGTGGATTTATTGATCAGAAAATGTTCAAAACAGCAGGCAAATATGGCTTTGATTCTCTTTACCTGACCGAAACTAGCATGCAAGTGTTAGATGGCTACATCAATCACATTCGCCCTCTGCTCAAGCCAAACTGTGATTATGTTTTAGTAACGAGAAATGGAGGACAACATAACAAGCTAGGAGAACTGATGAGTAAACTGGTCTTCGATGCAACAGGCAAGTACGTTCATCCGACTCGCTATCGACAGATAGTCGAGACGGCAAGTACTAGACATCTTAGCAGCAGTGCGCAGAGCACAATTTCCGAGGACCAGAAACACAGCTCAGTCGTGGCAAAGGTTCACTATCAAAAACAACGATCGCGCGAGGTCGCCAGCAAAGCGCACAAATGTTTGGAAAAACTACACGGCGACAAGGGAACAGAGCTAGAAATGGAAGTGCGCACGAGACTTTCAGACAAGTCGACTTCTTCGCAAGAGCAAAATGATGACAAAAGCGATAGTTCTCCAACCGACGAGGACGAAACGAGCACTAAAACACGACATGCTAGACAAACAGAAATTGGCACAAGAAGAAAAAATGTGATGTTCACTCCAGAGGAAGACAAATATCTAAAAGTTGGACTCAAGCGACACGGCTTCGGTCAGTGGAAAGCGATTCTCAGGGACCCCGATTTTCATTTTCACAAGGGAAGAACACCTAATTCTCTGCTGAGCCGGGCAGCAAGAAAATTTGGATCATATTCTAAAAGATGAGAGCATTATCCCAAGTTGGCAGTGATTGGTTATGGCTCCGCAAATCACAAACCGTTTTCGGTTCCAAAAGCATGTTTGGAAATGTTTCCTCGCTACAAAATACGGACGACCTAGAACATTATGCCTCTTTCTTTGCTGCGCCGAATGAGTAAGATGGACAGGATAACAGAAAAACACCCCCGCGCTTTCTTTGGGCGATCTAAAATTTGCTGGAGAATTTTTGGAAGAAATTTGTGACTGCGACTACCCGAAAGAAACGGCTTTGTTGGCGGAAAGTCTGCTTTGGCGACACTTGAACAAAACCTCGAACAGAAAAAGGTCTACATTTAAAGAGCTGATCCTGGCCTGTTTTTTTATCGCCATAAAACTGGAGGATCGCGATATTGCTAGAAATAGCCAATTCCTAGACACGATCTCGTCGCCGGTACAGCGATTGGACATTCTCCAAGAAGAACTTGGCGTGCTACAATCAGTAAACTGGAGGCCCTTGGAACATTGGCGCATGATCGCAAAAGAGTCTCCTTAGAAATCGAATCCGCCCAATTTGTAATTACTTAGACTACTAAAGACAATTCGTTAACTGCTAACTTGACATTAATTATTACCGTATACATGTATTAATATACATCGACAAAAAAATGTATAACGCCTGTCTTTCACATTATGTAGCTTGGTTGCTTTCGATTCAACGACGTCACGATGCGATTCGTATCACGGTTTTCGGTTTTATTCTGTGTCACACTCTTATTGATAAACAACACGCTAGCGGCTACCTTGTGTGTAACAACGATTCTCAGTCTCACACTTGTTTTTTTAATTTTACAATTGACACTTATCACTGCAGTACTCTCAACCGATTCTAGGTACTAAATGCAGTTTTTTTTTGTAACGAATTGGCTCTGTATTAACTATTCACTTGTTCCCTTATGTATACATTTATTTCATAGCATCACTCACGACTTGAAAAATACGAGTCTAATTTCACGAAAGCAAGAACACTGAGTTTAATCTTTCGTTTCACAGAAAACGGATTTAATTAATGGCATTGTCTGACTAATATCTCTCGCCAAGCATGGCCTACACGATTTACCACATGTCTAATTAACTCTCACAAGATGTCCTCGAGTGTCACTCCTGGGTTGGTTGGAAAAAATGAGTTATTTGTCCTCTCTTGGAAACTTGACTACTCGGGCGGGCTGGCCGTTTCTTGGAATTGCGTCTGTGAATATTCTGGCTTGGGGGACTCGATGTCGACGCTTGTGAGGACTGAGTGATGAACATGTCTTCTTCGTCGGAATCGTTTCCATCACAAGGAAACGGCAAAGGCGCCCACACACTCGTAACTCTTTGGGCCTGCTGTGTGGACAACCATTTCATGTCTATCGCTCGGCTCTTCCTCTCTGCGAGGACAAGTTTAGCGAGGCCTGGGGCATCTTCCCGCTTAAAGTTTAACTTCAGCGCTTCCGAAGTGACTCCTATCATGTACTGAAGGGCACGTTTTACTTCACCTTCCTTTTCTGCCTCCTCCTGCTCCTGTAGCTGTCGAAGCTCCTTCTCCTTTTCCCAAACCCTCCCCTTTTCCCAAACCCATATCTCTTGCTCTTCCTCTTTCTTTTTGGCGAAGTAATCCTCCCTTGACCGCTCAATAGTGGGATGGTATGGGCCCTCCACCGTCTCAAGCAAGTGTGCATCCTCTTGTCTTATCATTCCGATCGAAATCCAGCGTTGTCTTGTCTCGTCTAGAATTCTCTCTCTAGCTCGCTCGGCTTCATTTTCGATCTCTTTCGTAGCGCGTTTCACTCCGGACGCAATGAGCCCGAGTTGCCTCTTCTTTAGACTGTGGCATGGCTGCCGATCTTGAAGCTCCGAAATCTTCTCAATGTTTCTTTCCCATCCACTAGGCTGAGAATCTGATTCGTCTTCTTCCTCCTCCATGCGGTCTTCTTCTGTTAGTAGCTGCTCTTCTTCGCTCAACTCCTTTTCACTTTCACTATCATCCAGGTTCATGGTCATTATTCGGTTCTTTTCCTCCTCGTTGAAATCGCCCGGTCTTGCAACGGATCCAGGCGTCGGAGCTGGTAGTTCGTCTTCTGGAGTGCTGGCGACACTGCAAGCCCAGACAATGCAGTCCATTGCGTTTTCTCGCAACGCTTCCTGTACACCTGACAATGGCGGAGAGCTGAGACTTTTGAAGTGGAACTTGCGAAGCCGGGCATCCATGGCGGCATTATGCTCGAAACCGAAGTCCATCTCGGTTTGGCATGTGATGAACATGGGGCACCGGATAACTGCTGGGGTAGATTTCTTGTATTTTCGGTCGTGGGCTGTTAGGCCACCTTGGGTTAGAATTTTCCAGTCGTCTGGTTCAAGCAGGCCGACATGAGCTTCATCCATGAAAATGACTTGGGTATTTTCGTCCACAAGACTCTTGTTAAATGCTTTTTGCTTGGTTACGATAGCAATGTATCTAAAAAACGAAAACGTAAAACAACTTCAATAAACTGCGCACGTTCATCAGAAAAATATGTCTTCAAATTCATTCTAAATTTAACACAGGTCTTTACGTGCGAAGAGCTTCCCACACCTAACAGCAAAGATACGCTCTTTTCTTATAGCTCAAGACCACTTGTCCGTTTTCATTTAGCGGTGCGCACAATAAACACACTTGTACTCCAGTATCCATCAAGTGGACAAGAGAGATGACATGTTTAAAAAAGATTTAGGTCCATTTTACCACGTAGCTTTTTATTCGTCGAAGACAGCAGGCTGGCTGCCGAAAGCTTATATTTTTTTTAACACATTTTCACCAGAGAACGCCTTTTTACAATTTTCTAATGAATCCTGCTATCGGATCTTCGATAATTTTTAAGATACAAATAAGTAATTTACAATAGAAAGAGCACATACCTTGCAGGAACTATGCGAGTGATCGGCGTAAACAGACTGGTCTTGCCACTATTGGGTTCTCCGATAAGACAAAGCACTTTTTCTTTGTGCTGCTTTATTCCATGGTTGAGTAGGCGAAGAAAATACTCGCAGAAGTGACTGACATCGGTTGGACTCAAGCTGTTTTGTAGGATTTCTTTGAAATATTTGGCATCTGGTTCCTTAGTGTGTTTGTATTGCAGAAATGCCCTGGGACTATCTTTGCCAACTTCTTTGATAGCGTTCTGGACGAATTTGCGTTCACTGATCGAGAAACACCATCCCTCCGACACCTCGATTAAGTCGAAATTGATTTTAAGCTGCGTAAAAAATTCGCAGTCGGGGTCGGCGAGGAACTTTTCCACCTTGCAGAAATTATTGACGATGATGTCCTTCAGCTGGTCGTTGTTCGCCAGGATTGACAGAAACCTTTTAGTGGAGCAAGCGTGTTCAAAGGTGAACTTCGATGCTGGGTTTCTCTTGAAAACTTCGCCTTTGTACAAAGCATAATCCAGTTTGGACATGGCTCGCGCAATTTTATTCAACGCAACGACAACCGGGGACTTGCTTAGAGCTTTGCCGATGGGATGCTGAATTTCCGACTCTCTCGCTGTTTCTATACCGAATATGTCTAATACCAAGCCCGCTCTAATGAGTGCTGGGATCGCCCTGTTTTGTAATTCTGAAGCGAAAATGGGACTTGCAACTTGCAGGCGGAGCACACGTTCACTGCCGTGAATGGACGGAATTGGCTCTTCCAAAACCTGAGACTGTAGTTTCTCAAGGCAGTGCTGGAATGACAAATCAACTTTTCTCTGCAAGAAACTGTTATTATGATCCTTTACTGTGGTGCAAAGAGGGGTGACGACGTTCTCTTCCTTTCCTCTTGTGCAATCTTGTAGCGACTTTGCTGTCACTTCCATTTGCGTATCCAGAAGGGCCGAGTGAATGGGTATAGTTGACACTCTCACGCCATCCGGAGATTGTAGTGCTATCCAATAGGACATGGCAGGCCAGAAAATCTTCTTCTTTCCTTGAGAAGTTCCTTCTTTTATTTCATCTTCTCCATCTTGTTCGTCATCTCCATCGTTTTCGTTCACTTTTTTCTCTACCACTGCTACAGAGGAAAAGAAAAAGGCCAGTCCTTTGATTTTCAATATGGCGTTGTCGCACTCGTCTCGTTTCGCACAAATTTGCGACCACAGATCATCAAGTTTTCCTGTTGCTTGGGGTGAATTGAAAGTCACCTTTGCAGAGATCAGAGAACATTTTTCTTGGACGATAGGTAAGATCTTGCTTACAAGCGCACTTCGAATTTTCTGAAAGTGAAACAAATTTAGAATCATAAATCTGAGTACTCTAACAAAAAAATCAGCTACAGCCTTGTTCTGTACCGGGTGATAGTGAGGGAGGGGGAGTTGGTACTTTTCTTTGATGACATAGCAGTGCCTGGTAACGGTGCGAAATATGTGTCAATCAAGCCATTTTGATTGACATAGCGCATTGGTACTGCGCAAACTCAGTTGCCCGGCACCGCCCTGTTCCCCATAAAACTAAACACGTGCACTGCCAAGTTAAAAATCAAGGAACATACCTTACTGTTTAGTTGTCTAGCAGGAGCACTTGCCATCTTGATGTCTACTTCTCAAATGGGAAGAGCATAACTTAGCGTGGTACTTTTATAGCAATAGGGTTACAAGCTCATTAGAATTCGCGCACTCTTTTAAGTTCCAACATTTTTTAACGACACACTGGCACAAAAATGCTCTTGAATATCGAATGTTACGCAAACAATTTGTTCGCTTTTCATTTTAAAGAATAGAACACTGTTTTGGTCTCCTGGGCTCAAAAAGCTTCAATGAAAAAGTTTTCCAAGCTGTTTGGAATCCGCGCAACCTTTTGAGTTTCGTCATTTTTTAATGACACACTGGCACAAAAATGCTGTTGAATATCAGATGTTACGCTAAACAATTTGTTCGTTTTTCATTTTAAAGAATGGAACACTTTTGATCTCCTGGACTCAAATAACCTCAACGAAACAGCACTAATGAGTTCCATTATTTTTTAATGACACACTGGTGCAAAAATGCTCTTGCATATGGAATGTTACGCAAATCAATTTGTTCGCTTTTTATTTTAAAGAATGGAACACTGTTTTGGTCTCCTGGGCTTAAATAACTCCAATCAAAGGGGTAACCAAGCTGTTTGGAATTCGCGCAATCTTTTGGATTCATCATTTTTTAATGACACACTGGCGCAAAAATGCTATTGAATTAACGTCACGCAACACAATTTGTTTGCTTTTTACTTTTAAAGTTCCCTTTTCAGTTTTGTTCGCTTTTTAGTTTAAAGAATGAATATGTTTTTTCTTCCATGGATTCAAACAACTTGGATGAAAATATTCTTTACTAAGCCTTTTGTACTATAAAGACGCATTCTTCTATCAAAAGCAGTTCTAGTTGTTTTATTAAGAAAGGTGTAAAACATTACAATGCGCAAAACCGTCCTTGTACAAAGAGAACCAGTTCAGTTGATCTGTAAGTCCGTCTCCGCTATTTCCCATGTTCCCATATTATTCGAAATATTTCAACAAAGGAAAAAATTCAGGTTAAAAGATTTCTCAAAAATGACTCACGAGTCTTCCCGTCATAAAAGATTTCAAATAGGACGGAAACACAGGAGATGGCGGAAACAAACTTACAGTTCAGATGGAATAATTAAGTCTATCTCCGCCATCTCCTATGTTTCCGTCTTATTTGAAATCTTTTATTGACTGAAAGTATTACAGTTCAACTGAACTGTAAGTGGGTCCCCCCGACAATAAAAGATTTCAAATAAGACGGAAACATAGGAGATGGCGGAGACACACTTACAGTTCAAATGGAATAATTAAACAAACTACAACTACAACTTCTACCACTACTACTACAACTTCTACTACTGCTACTACTACTACTACTACTACTACTACTACTACTACTACTACTACTACTACTACTACTACTACTACTACTACTACTACTACTACTACTAGTATTATTATTATTATTGTTATTATTATTATTATTATTATTATTATTACTATTATTTCTTTCCTTTATTCTGTACGATCGTAAAATTTCCATACAAACTATATCATAACGCTGTTACGCAATGTCATGTTGACCCCTAGCTCCCAAAGAAGCTTGGGCTACCTGTGCTTTCACTCTCAAAAAAGTTTGCGTCTGATTTACAGCTTGACACTACTGTTGCTATGCAATCCGCTTGGACATCTCTGGTAGATAACTTTTAGCACAGGCAGCAGAGGAGCAAAATTTGACCTTTGTGAACTTTGTCCACCCCCAGCAACCCCCAGCTCCCCTACCCAATGGAATTTTGTACTCTCCCCAGTTTTTGCTTGCATGACACCAAGATGGTTGCCTCTCGAACTCAACGATCGACCCTACCTTTAATAAAACTTCACGGGAAAATAGGGGACTATGGACAATCTAGGGACAACCCCTCTGACCACAACAAGGTGACACTACTCTTGCTGTGCAATCCCCTTGGACCTGTCTGATAGATATTTTTTAGCACAGCTATACGAAGGTGAGATAAGATGTGATGAACAAGAATGATCAAAACTCGCACACAAAACAATTGATTTACACTTCTTTATATGTTTCAGCATGATAAAATTTCGTTAAATAAAGAACGCTTTGTCCTGAAATAAAATATTTTATTTTTGCGAGTGTTTTTCTTTTTTATTTTAAATCCGCCAAAATTAACCAACGAAAGTCAATATAATTTGGTATTACTCACGTTCTGTCATAACCAAAATCGCCTTCCTTCTTTCTTTCTCTTTCCAAATCCCCCCACCCCCCCCCCCCCCCCCACAGACACACTCACACACCTTCACCACCACTCCCGCTCCTGACTACATCATTAAGAGTTCATGAATTTTATACCCGCCAAAAAAAGTAAAATGTGATTTGGCATTACGCACGTTCCTCCATAACATAAATAAAGAACCAAGACAGTAGTGATGACAGCCGAATTTTTTTTTTTTTTTGCTTTTTGGGCGGGACGTTTTAAGCTTTTCTCAGTTTATTGATAATAGTGATACTAATTCTCTTCTAACTAGAGTTTACCGCAAGAAAACCTTTACTGGGTTATTAACTAATTATTTTAGCTTTACCTCGTACTCATACAAAGTAGGTCTCATTAGGACTCTTGTTGACAGGGCCTACAAAATCAATAACACCTGGTTGGGGTTACACGAGGACATAACCAAACTTACCGAAATTCTCAAAAAGAACCTTTTCCCTGCCCATGTAATTGAAAAAGTGGTTAACCGTTACATAACTGGGACCCATAGCAATCATTGTCCCCGAGTCTCCCTCCCTACCACTTCGCCCACATTTTACTTTAAGCTGCCGCACATAGGCCATTTTTCTGTTGTCACTCAAAAAAAAAAAGATTCGACACTTAATCAAGCGCTATTGTAATGACTTAGATATCAAATTAGTTTTTTCTTCCTTTAAGATCGGCAACTTTTTTGGTGTGAAAGACCCTATCCCCGGCGGGCTTCATTCGCGTGTGGTTTACAAGTTTACCTGTGCGGGCTGTAATGCCTGTTATGTCGGCGAAACCACCCGACATTTTTTCACACGCGTACGTGAGCACTTAGCCGTAGATAAGGCCTCTCATATCTTCAAGCATCTTCAAAATTCGGAACGTTGTCGCGCCTTATGTACAATAGACTGTTTTCATATTTTAGATCACGCCACTACCAGCTTTCAACTCAAGATAAAGGAGGCTATCCATATTCAAAAAGAACAACCTTGCCTCAATCAACAATTACACCATGTTAATCTAAAATTATCCTTTTAATTCACGCATTTTCACGTTCTGTTGTTACTACTTGTCTTAATTAGCATTTTCGTCTACTTATCATTCAACTTTCCATGCTTTGTAAACCATTCAAATGAAGATGACAGAAGCTCTGTCGAAACATGTCTTGTAAATTTAAAAAAATAGTCGTTTTTCTTAAAATCGTTGCCTGTCTGCTGTCATCAAGAAATAAAATCGTAAAAATCTATGCTAATTAGTAAAAACTTCAATCACAGATCACAACTTTATGTGGTGAGTTTGAGAATCAGATTTCTAATTTGGATATTAGTGCTGCTATTCTGTGTACAGCCGCTGGCTCCTCGAGATGCTGAGGGAGGGCGTCTGTGCTTCGACGTTGATAATCTTGTTCAAGACCACGTGATTTTCTCAGAACGTGTTGAAAATGTCCTGATTAGTTGATCGATTATTTGGGTTATTTGGGGCGGTTTAATAAAGTGTCACGTTTTCAAATGGCTGAACCAACTCCCTTGCATTTTATCGCTCGTACTGACAAATATCTTAAACAAAGTCACACTTGAAACTTGCTACATTTTATTAGCGAGGTTAAAATTTGAATTAAAGTTTAGAAGCCCAAAGAGAGCAATTAAACAGCATTTTATAGCTAAAAAAAGTATTCACAGGGTGGGAGTTTTTATCTATAAGTATTCTTTGTTGTCTCCACGTGTGACGTCAGACGATAAAACCTGATATGGTTGCGTGGATAATTGTGCGAGGAACACGGTTACCAACGGTAACACAGAGACTCCCCTCTCCGAATTTTCTTGAGATGAAGAGGCGCGACTGTACAAAGGCTAAATCCTGTGAGAATCTATATCACTCTTAATACTAATCAACATCAGTATTTCTATCCTGTAACTGCTTGAGTTGGCAACACATGTGTTTCCTGTATGACGTCATGTGTCAACCTGTTTCCTCGGAATATCCTGAAACACGTGGACCATAGATAGTGTCATTCATTTTCCTACAAAATTGAAATATGAAAAATGACAGTTTGCTTTTCCAATGGAAAAACCGTTTACAAATCTAACTTTTTATCTGCCCCTAAAATGTCAGTTTAACTTTCGTTTTTTTTTATGATCCATTCAACCAAAATAAATATTGAACATGTAATGTTTCGGTTGTAAGCTGGTTGGAGTTCCCGTAGTATTTTTGTTTAGGGTCACTGTTTCGATAACAATAATTAAAAAACGGGTTGTTGTGAGTGATTTCGTGGCAGTAAAAAAAATCTTTAATAAATCTTTAAAATCGCTTTTTCGCTTCCTTACCAAGAACCAGGCCGGGTCTGAATGGGGTTGGAATGGTTGAATTGGTCAAAATTTTTATTTTCCGGATGGAAATTGCGCGTTCTCTAACTGATAGCTGAGATCTGAGATCTGCAAAATCTTACTGCATGCGATAGCTGGGAAATCGTCGAACATTTTATCTGATAACGGAGATTCCAACACGTCTTTCGAAACCCTTCAAGAGTACCCCTAGTGATATTTGTTATACTTCCCACTTTGGTTTGTTTTGTTTTCTTTTTCTTTTTCATTTTAAGGCAACTGTCATTTACTTGAAATTCTTTCATGTTTGTTTGACGCCGCCGACGTTTGCCAAAAATAGTACACGCGTCAAATATTACAAATTTCGCTTCTTTCTTTATAAACAGCCCAGGTATGCTCTTCCGCGTAATTGTTTTCTTCTCGAGAGAGACAGCCCCAACTACCCAACGAGAGCAGATTATGTTTACATAATCGACACCATCTTTATATTGTAGAGACTGGAGTGAACGTGTTTTATAAAGCTCTCCGATATAAGCGGCTTTGCACAAACTATCTCGCGGAATTTACCTGTAATTTTATCAATAGTCATTGTTACTTGAAATACCGCCGGCATGCCGCCGAAACCAAGTGAAAAAAGGTCGAGGATATCAAGTTCAGAGGACGAAAACAGTATCCACGTGCTCAAAGATGACGCCATCTTGGTCGACATCCAAAGGAAACTCGAAAAGCTGAACATGCTTGACAAAATTGACGAACGCCTCATCAAGATGGAGAACGATATGGGCACTATTAAACAAAGAGCCCTCGATTTGGAAAAGGGGCTTAACGCAGTTAACAGCGATGTAGAGAAATTAAAAGAAGACGTGGCAACGAAAGCGGATGAAGAGCGGCTTCAAGCTTCAGAAAACGAAGTGGAAGAATTGCGAAACAGGTCCAGACGCAACAACCAGGTATTCTATAATATCCCGGAAAAGGCGGAGGGTCAAAACTGTGTAGAATTCATCCAAAATTTCATCGCTAACCACATGGGCCTTGAGTCTCTTTGCGGCTATGTCGAGATTGAACGCGCCCACCGTACACCTACTTATCCGGCATACAACAAGAGGCACCCGAGACCAATTCACGTGGCGCTCCTACGTTACACCGACAAAATGAAAATCCTTTCTAACGCTGCCTCGCGACTGAAGGATAACCCTTACGCTGGTAACTTTATTGGAATTGGCGCCGACTTTGCGAAGAAAACTCAAGAGCGACGAAAGGAGCTTCTGCCGTTCAAGAAACAGCTAAAAAAGAAATTAGGGGACGACAGAAAAGTTCATTGCTTACCCTGCAACCCTGAAATATATTGATGTAGACGCAAGTTAAAAACTGTCAATGATGACGATTTCAAGAAGCTCAAAGGCGAGATGGAAAAATACGTGTGACAAGGTAGAGGAGACTTCAAATTTAGTGTAATATCTTTTTTCTCCCACTCAAATTAGTTCCAGCCTCGACGGCAGTATTTGGATCGATATCCTATTGCTTTTGTAGTACAGTTTATGTCTCGTAAATGTTTTTGTGCGTACTTCTTACTACTTATCGAAATTTTAATTTTTTCGTTCGTTATTATCTTTTTCCAAGGCTACTTTTGCGGGTTGCGTAATTTTAAAGCAATTACTCTTTATTTGCATATTAGGGCCAATTCGCACTAGCGGAAAAAAATTGTAACAATTGGTAGATTTCATCACTTGTGTGTCACTTGTTACAGAAAACAAGTGCGAATACGTTTTTTGAAACCTAGAACTTGTCCAACAATGCAGGAAAACAAAGAAGCAGTTGTCTTATGATTGGTCCGCGTTGCACGCGCGATACATTTTGTCAAACAATCGCAAAAACAAGTGCGAACGACTTGTTGGACAAGGGCAAATTTTTGTCAACACGGACAAATCTTCAAAGGGGCCGATGTCCTGCCTCAAGGCAGGACAAGTCGCATTCCAACGCCCCTCGTAACGCCAGATAACAATACGTTGTTGATTGGCTATTGTGTTTGGTCTGGATTGTACTAAAAAACAACACGCAAAATTTTCCGCGATAGGCGGCAAAACATGTTTGTGTGCCGAGGTGAGGTCGTGGAAGGATGGTAGTACCGGGGTTGGAACAAATGAATGCGGAGGGAACCAGTTTGTACCGATAAATGGAGGGGAAAAGAAATAGTTTACTTGCGACATTATCTCCGCACGAGCACAAAAACATCACAACACGCGCACTTCAAATGCAAATCGTTTTAAAATTTTTCACCACGTGGACCTGCCTGATTATTTGATGTTTGCACAAGACGACCGTGCCGAGAAATGTACCAGGATGACAGAAGCACGTGCAGAGCTATTGTAATAATAATTACACCTTTTGTTTTCTTCAAAATGTCTCTGACTTGTCGCGACAATTTTTTTGTTGTCAAAAATGTCATGACATTTAAAACTTGTCCGCTAGTGCGAATTGGCCCTTAGGCTCAGGATATTTTTTCTGTTGTATTTGTTTTTATGTGGGCCATTATTAAGTCAGTCAATAGTTTTACTACGCATATCGAACACAACAACTTTTCGAGGAAATGCAAATTCATATAATTATAAGCTGGAATAATGACAACAAATATACAATTCAAAGCTATCTCGTTGAACGTTCGTGGAATTCGCACTTTCGAGAAAAGGAAAACAATTTACAATTGGTCAACCTCAAGATCATCTTTCAGAACACACGCCGCATCAAATCCTTCTTTCCGTACAAAGACCGCCTTAATCGTTCTCAGCGATCTAAGGTCATTTACAAAGCTGGCTGCTGGGACTGCAATGATTTTTATATTGGAAAAAACAAAACGACGACTTCATGACAGGAAAACTGAACATTTTAAGGCCCTCACTAAAAGCGATCATCTATCAGCTATCGCTAATCATATCATTACCACGGGCCATATTAACATCAAATGGGATCATTTTGACATTCTAGCGTCCGGCAAAACTGACCTCCATTGTAAAATTAAAGAGACCTTATTCATTCAAGAGCGACAACCCTCATTAAATGCCAGCGTTGGCAGTGAGAGGTTGTTGCTCTATTAACCTAAGCGATAATATTAAGTTACTGCTTTAGATCATTTGTTTCAGTCTAGGTTCCAGACCCCCTTTTCATAACAATATATAATAGTCGTTAAAATTTTGTAACGGTCATACTGTTGAAAATGTATGTTGCATAGCATACGAAACGTCAAGTTAGCAAAATGCGATTTTTCACAATGTTTATTACCGCTGTTTGTTTCATGTTTTTAATCAAGTTACGATGGCCTAAAACCAAGAGTCAATATGATAAAGTCACGGACGTTTTCAAATGAGTCCTTTGTCGAGTCTCAAGAACAGTAAAGTAACTTCTTCCTGAGAATGCCAATAGATGAGCGTAAGGTTTCCATAGTTTAAGCCTGTTACAGTTACAATTATGCATCTATCAATGTTAAGCCCGAGGGGCGGGGGACCCCGGACATATGTGAGGCATTTGACTTTTCAGAAGAATTTTTGGTCAAAATCCCCATCGTGGGGCCCCAGAATTGTGTCAGATCGGATCAAATATCCCCACCTTGGGGAAGTAACATCCCTTAAGGTCATAGTAGTTGTTGTGTATATTTTAAAAATCATTGATATAAATTGCCAAGCTTTTTAATTAATTCCTTTGATGCTTTGTGTAATCCGAGGAAGATAATCGACAAATCTAGCATTTAAAGTGATAAAATCAAATGTAATTGTCTCAATCTTGCAGAAACAACGCGGGCTGTATACCATGTTGAGCTATACAAATCTTGCATTTCAAGTGACACAATCCGATGCCATTTTCTCAATCTAATGTAAAAGTAGAATGTACCTTATTGAGTTATGCCAATCTAGCATTTCAAATGATACAATCTAATGTCATTTTCTCAGTCTAATAAAAAAAATAGAATGTACTTTGTTGAGCGACGCGAATGTAGCATTTCAAATGATACAATCGGTATCAATTTTTCAATCTAATACAAAAATAGAATGTACCCTGTTGGGCTATGCGAATCTAGAATGCAGACAAGCACGTGGGACAATGTGACTAGGTCCCATTCCTCTGCGCAAAAAGAGCAAACGTCCCCACCCTCGGGTCCAGAGTCTAAGTCAAATTCCCAAGGGTGGGGAAGGCAATAGAGGTCAAATGCCCCACATATTCCCGGGGTCCCCCCCCCCCTCCCCCCCTCGGGCTTAACATTGATAGATGCATTATAGTTACAGAAGAAACTAAAAAACGTTTTAATGATGCTAAAATGTCTACTTTATTTCTTTTTTGTTTTTAATTATTATCTCCTTTTTTTTACAATACTATTGCGAAATGCCATGCAAAACCTAAAATTACACTGTTCGGATTACATTTTCAAAAACTTTCGCATAGTACGATACAATACACTACACTAAACAACAAAAAAAAACAAGTAATAGTAAATAGATAACTCAATAAGTACAGGATTTGGATTAAAAAGTGCCTGTTCAGCGCTTTTTAGTACAACACGAAAGAGGCGAATTGTTTGCTTAGAAAACACACTTAACGAGTAAAAACACTAAACAAAACGGATAAGAATTAAACTAAAGAATTTTACCCCATACAGACAAAAACTGATGCAGTTTATTTTTAGCTATGAAGCTTTGTTTTAGTATTTCCAGCTTGTTCTGGAGACGAAGAAGAAAGCTATCAAAACATAAGTTTCCGTTACATGAGCTTGTGGAAAAGATGTGGTATTTGGGGATAAGGAGAGTGACATTAAGTGCCTGCTTGTTTTGTATGTTGTTGTGCCATCCGTAAAGGACGGTGCATTCTGTTAAAGGAATGACTTGCTTAAATTTTAGATACCACCAGCTGGTGAATTTTTCTCAGAAGGCTTTAGATTCAGGACAGTGGAAGAGCAAGTGGATTATTGTCTGCTTTTCGGAGTTGCAAAAAGTGCATGCAGCACTTTCAGTAATTCCAGCTCGGAAGAGGCTTGATTTAGTTGGTAAGATATGGTGGATAATATTATACTGAAAGGCAATTAGTTTGGAATCTTTGGTTATCGTGAACGGTTAAGTATACACTTTGTGTATATTTTCTATGGTGAAACCGTGATTTAAAATTCTATTTTCTGATGTTGGTGGACTCACTTGGTTGCTTAGAAGAGTAGAGTAGGCGGTTCGGGTTGACGGGTGGTCCTGGGAGGGAAGTGGGGTTGGGTTAATAGTTTGGGGTGAGTTGAGTTGATTCCTTAATAGCTTCTTCAATTTTGTTGGAATGGCCGTAATGATGCCGTAGTACAGTGTGAAAGGAATGTTAATATTGAATTTGCGTGTAATTTCGTCCAGTGAGAGAAAAGTGTGATTATCTTTAAGAAGGTGTTTAACTCGAAAGATCTGAGCTTGGAACATGGTTTTATAGAATATCGGTTGACCGTTAACTAGGATACAGCTATTATTCCAGATGATTTTGTTTTGGATGTGGCAGTCGTCAGAAAACTTGTCGGTGTTATATTCTTGCCAATATTTGAGTAGGGTGTGGTAAAATGGTGGAAGGTTGTCTAGGCGTAGGTACTTGATGTCATATTGGCATTCTGTTAGAAAGGAAAGACCACCATAATGCGCAGTGGCGAATTCTGGGATTATTTTCCAGGCTGCGTTGGTGTTTTCAGTGATTCGCTTGATCCAAGCAATTTTGAGTGCTTTGTTCATACTATCAAAATCCATCATCTTTAGACCTCCTTGATTTATGCTACTTATAATGGTCTTTCTTTTTATTTTTGCTGGTTTACCTTCCCATATGAAATTGAACGTTAGTTTGTTAATTTCTTTCACATAGGGCTCAGGAATTTCTAGCACAGAGGTGTTGTAAATCAGCTTCGACAAACCTAGAGTCTTAACTATTTTTATTCTGCCATGTAAAGTAAGTTTTCTTCTTTTCCAACCATTTAGCATTTTTCCTAATTTACGAATTTTCTCTCCGAAGTTCAGGTTATTTGGTTATTTTGTAAGAAAAGAAAACGCCGAGAGCTCTGATCGGTTCTTGTGGCCATCTAAAGTTGTATGGTTTATCTGTTTTGTTTCTCCACGCGCCTAGCCACATTGCCTCTGTTTTGTTTGTGTTGATTTCTAGGCCCGAGGTATGTTTGAATTCAGATAGGAGTTTTAATAGATTGGTCACTGAGACTTAATCGCTTACAAACACTGTGGTGTCATCTGCGAATTGCGTGAGTTTTATTTCTTTTTTGCCGATGTTAATACCTTTGATGGAATCGTTGTCAATTTTTCAAGGCTCTAGCTAGAAGTTCGATACCGATCACGAATAAGAGACCTGACAGTGGGCATCCTTGCCTGACGCCTCGATGCAATTGAAAAAAATTTTCAGTGCGGATAGCAAGTAATTCCATTCAATTGTATCAAACGCTTTACGAAAGTCTAGAAAAATTGCAATTCCAGGTATATTCACATTTTTTGTAAAAAACATGATATCCTGAATCAGTCTAATATTTTCACCTATGTAGCGACCTTTCACATAACCTGTTTGCTTGGGATTAATAATTGTGGGCAATACTTTTTCTATTCTCTTTGCAATGACTTTTGTAAGAATTTTATAGTCTACGTTAAGTAACGAGATCGGTCGCAAATTTTCTAATAAGGATTTATCTTTGTCTTTTTTGGGAATAAGAGAGATAACGCCACGTCGTTGGCTAATCGATAGTGATCCGGTTTGAAAGGCGAAATGAAAACTTGACAACATTTCGGTTCGTAGCTCGGGCCAGAAGAATTTGTAGAATTCAGCCGTAAAACCATCGGTACCTGGCGTTTTGTCTCTTTTTAAGCCATTTATTGCGTTTAGGCATTCAACTTCCGTGATGGGACCGTCGCATAATTGTTGTTCGTCGGGGGATAATGGTGATACATTCTCGGCTTTGAAAAACGGGGACTCTTGGGAGTTTTTATTGTCAGTTTCTCTGGATTGGTAAATTGATTCATAGAACTTTTTTTGCTCTTCTAGAATTGCATATTGATCGTAGATGTATGTGTTATCATTTATTTTCAGTTTGTGGATGGTTTTTTCGGTTTGACTACGACTTTCTAAGTTGTAGAAATATCTGGTGTTGCGTTCGCCTTCCTCGTACCATCTTACTTTGCTTCTGAGGATCGCGCCTTTTGTTTTGAGGTGCATGATTTTTTGAAAGCGCAGTTTTGCTGCGTATAGCTCGTTTAAACTCTGGTTATTGTTTGGGTTGCTTTCTAGTTTTTGTTGGAGCTCATTTATTTTGTTTTGAAGTTCCACTTCTTCGTTTTTGCGTTTCTTTGCTTTCATTTTAGCGTACTTAACTGTGAACCCTCTTATTTCCATTTTTATGAGATCCCATTTCAAGCCTTAGTCGTCAATGTTTTCATATTTGGCATTATATGCATTAATGTTTGTACGTAGATCGTTCACATACTCGTCATCTCTTAGTAATGAATTATTAAACTTCCAGAACCCTGGGCCCCTCTTTTGTTTTTTAGCTTCAGCTTGAAGGTGTAACGAAATTGCAGTGATCGGTTTCTGGGGCATGAAAGATTTTGCTGGATGAGATAAGATAAGATAAAAACTTTATTACCGTGTCTGTGTGTTTAGCCCTTATGGACTAATTGGGGACAATATCAGTGAGCTCTTTCGAGATAAGGAAGAAGTCTAACCTGCACTGAATCTTGTGCGACTTGTTTCTCCAAGTATATAATTCAAGTTCTGGGTTTAAACGACGCCAAGTATCTACTAAGTTGTTATATCTACATAGTTGTTCGATTTCCCTAATTACTTGAGCCTTCCTAGCAACCGGGTTTCCACCCTTTTTGTCTTTGTCGGACAAGGCGCTATTAAAATCGCTACCGATAATAACTTTTTCTTCTGTAAAATCTTGTAGCTTATGTTGCAGTATATTAAAGAATTTGGTTTGTTGGCACAGGTCATTTGGGGCATAAATATTGACCAATATTATGTGGGAATCGTCAAAAGATACGTCCAGGATGTCATATCTGCCATTATTGTCCGTGATGCATTTTTCTACTTTACAATCGAGTTTTGGATTGATAAGTATCATTACTCCTTTGCTATTTGTGGAACCATGGCTGAAGAAAATTTTGCCACCCCATTCAGCCGACCAGGTGTATGCGTTTAGCTTAGAACTGTGTGTTTCTTGAAGAAATGCGAAGTGTGCGTTTTGGTTGTGAATCCACCTGAAAACTGAGCGGCGCTTTATAGACTTGTTTAGACCTCTGGTGTTAAACGAGAGGGACTTAATGTCAAGGTTTTCAATGGAATTTATTGGAGGTGTTGGTGATTTGAATTAAGATTTGGAAGTACGTAACGGCAATCTTAAAGTGCAATACGATTTTGACAGCTTTCTTTTGTCCTGTGGGACTGGGGCAATTTGCATACTTTGGCATTAAAACATAAATCTGGAAAATTAAAACGGATGCAATCAAAGATAAACAAAAAAGACCTTGGATTGACAATAATAAACTCACCAATACGTTGGGACTATGCACATAAATGACAAAAGTAAAGTCACTGACTTTTTCAAACATGTGTCCGTGACTTTTTATCTGAGAGCCCGCTTAATACGGACACTCCGAAAATACGGACACTTTGGCATGTCCCCTTGGTGTCCATATTAACAGGGTTCTACTGTACCAATTAATGCAGGGTTCGTACGGGTCATGGAAAGTCATTGAATTTTATAATTTCCTTTTCCAGGCCTGGAAAGTCATGAATTTTAAGTAGGGGTCATGGAAAATGATGTTTATTAAAAAGTAAAAAATAAATTAGGGTTTTTCTTTGCAAAGAAAATGGTAAAAATGTACCCAAAATGAAAGATGATTTCCAAGAAAATGGTCAAATTTAGGTCATGGAAGCTTGAAGAAGTCATGGAAAAGGTCATGCAAAGTCATGAAATTTCAAAAGAGTACGAACCCTGTAATTGGCAAGATCGTTCTTTGATAATTGGCTGTGCCTGTGCTTTCATCCCCAAAGTAATGGCAACATGACTTGCCATTGTTGTGGAATGTCCATATGACTTTTTTAATGGCACTTAAATTGCACTTGTACAATTTTTTAATTGGATAAAAAGGATTGAAAACTCTTTGAGCATTTCAAAAACAACACTTGTTCCTCTACAGGTACAGTAAACACCTGCATATAAGAACCTTAATGATTTCGGGGTTCAGGTGGATCAAGTTTTACCAGGTGCTTAGTGAAAAATCAGCCTGAAATTGTTCTTAAAAATTTGTTTCAGAAATACTATACATTATACATTACTAAAGATTTAATTAACATACAATATAGTCACACAGTCTCATCCTTGCTGCCAGCTGGTGCTGTATAGCTCATAGAGTTTGTATGGCCAGCACACCATAGTAATAATATGTCAGTTACTGCATGTATTGCTTTCGTATTCTGGCGTCCTCTTTCTTTTATAAGCGGCAGCTTTTTACAGGCCACAGGCCATTTTCGCAGGTCACAAGTTACAGTTGCCCTAACCAACAAATAAAACCTTAAATCACAAGCAAACTGGAGTGGAAGCTTACTGAAAGCAAACCAGAGAAAAAGTGAAGTGCAAGCAAGCTGCAACAAGAGCTAACTACAAGCAAGTGACCTGTTAAAAAAAAACCTGCCTTTATATATAAGAGCATGTTTTACTTATCAGTCTGAATTGGTTTTTATATATATGATGCTTTATTGGCCAACTTTCAGTCTGATGTTCATATAATATTATGCAGGTGCTAACAGTATCCCGAACTTACAATTGAAACTTTGGATTCGCATCATGTTAGTATACTTAGAGATGGCAATTACATTTACAAAATTTATATAGGTAATCACTGGAGTTCTAAAAGTGCTAATATTTACCAATTAGACCCATAGCCTGCAAGGGCTACGGGTCAATAGCCCATGAGGCGAAGCCGAATGGGCTATTGACCCGTGGCCCTTGAGGGCAAAGGGTCTAATTGTTTTAGTATCACCCAACTATTAGGTCAGAAAAAGCAATAATAAAGTTTGCAAATGCAAGTTGAAGAAAGATTTAATTGGGAATAAAACAAAAGAAAGCGCCATGAATTTCGCTTCTCAATGACTATTACTAATAGTCCTCTAGTAGCGCAGCCAATCAAAATGCAGCATTTGCATTAGTCCACTAGTTGGGTGATACTAAATACAAATAAACACTAAATGGCACTAAATTGCACCCAAATTACACAGAGAACACAAAGCCATCTCTCCCTCCAGGCTAAAGTAAGTGAAATTTAACTCCACCGTTATTGTTAATATTTATTATACAAAGTCTACAAATTATTTTACCATCTGTATATATGTACAGTGAGCTACATGACCTGTTAGGCCTAATGTGCCACAGTGCACAAGGAGGACCATAAAACTGACCAACTAACTTACTGACTAACAAGTGACGTGAACCCTAAGTTTAAACTGTAAACATGGGCTGTCTGTGGTTCCCCACAACCATGTTTGGTTGGTTCTTATGGACAAAAATAACACACAGTATATACCAGGCTATGAGACTACCTCACAAGTGTCCAAAACATCTCTTAGTATTCGTACACTTGAAATTATGTATTTACCAGAACCAAGCGAGAAATCAGAAGAACATCTCCACTCATTCTTGTCAATATCATAAACTTGCAACATCATTTCTCGATTGTCACTCTGTCCAAAATCCCCAAACACAAATATTTTGCCTTTGAAACTTACAGCACTGGTGCAGCCTCTAGGAGAAACCATACTTGGGATAACAGTCCACATGTTAGCAGCGGGATCATACATTTCACAGGACTTTGAATATGGCACTCCAATTCTAAGACCTCCAAAAATGAATACTTTTCCCCTTACACTTGCAGCACAAGCGGTTGACCTTTTCTCACAAGTTGATGCTATTCGACTCCAGGTGTTTGCTTCTGGATCAGATGCCGACCACCATTAATACGCATACCCCCAATTGCATACAGGTATTTTCCTTCAGCCACTGCACATACAGCACATCGGTTGTTACTGAGGGGAGGCATCTCCTGCCACTGATTGGTTTCTAGACCGTATCTCTGAACAGAGTTCAAGGCTTCATCATCTTTATTCACCCCACCAATGGTATACAGATATCCCTGGAAAGTAACGACAGTTGTAAGCTTAATGGCCAGTGTTGGAGGCTTCATTGAAGACCATTTGTTAACAGAAGGATCATAGCGCAGAGCTGTGTGACCAATTCTGTTTCCTCCAATATAATACAGTTTACCGTGACAGGCACTCATGGCGTGACAAAAATGGTCCCGTTCTGACAGCATAACTGCCAATGAGTACCACTTGTTCTCTAGAGGAATGTAACACAACGTTTCCTCTCCTCCACAGGCAACAATAGCATCTTCATGAGTCTTCAGACAATTCCGAGGTGGTTGGGCAAAATAACAATCTTCAGTACCGTTAAACATGAGTTTCATGGTGTTCAACACTAAATTTGAGCAATCTAAATTTTCTTTCACCATGGGGTGTGAAAGAATGGTGTTGAAAATATAGTCACGCGACACGTAAACACAACGAACGTGACGAAACAAATCGATAAAACAATGCCGTATTTTACTGCCATTTCTATTCATCCACTTCAAAATTACCTGGAACACTTCCTCCTCGTCTTTCACGATGATTTCATTGCTTGAAACCCATTGCTCGACTTGATCAATGCTCAAATTCTGGAAATCTTCCGTCTGCGTTACAAGGGCAAAGTTGACAAGAATAATATCTCTCGCTGTCTTCTGCAGTTTTTCACACCGATACTTCACGGCCAAATAATAAGCTGGGATGCAGTTGAACAAAGATAGGGTCTTTAGAATAACGCTACTGCACAAAGCTTTTAGACTTGGAATAAGAAAATAGTCGACTGCAGCCAGCAAATCAAATGCATTGTGTTCATTGATATCAACATGTCCTGTGTACAGATACTCCAACACTTCTTCCATCACAGCTTTGCTCGTCTCTTCCAATCGGATCACTCCTTCTTTCTTTTCTTTCATGTCACTGTTAAGAGCGTTGTAAAAGAACGGACTTGCTGCACATAACACGATTCTGTGAGCTTTCAAACGAGCTTGATCGTCACTGGAACCAACTTCAAGGATCACATCACAGAACTGTTCGCTCCTTCGCTGAAGTTGGAGGCGTTTCATCATTTCCACACAAAAGTTGGGCATCTCAGTTTCCGGGATCGTTTCTAGTAGAGAATCCATGATCAAGTTCTTCAGAGTTCTAATGCACGTATTTCAGTTTTTAGAAATGGCGCGACCCTTGTCACGAGGAGCCGCAAGCGCTATTAGGGACTTTAAGATACCTTACGGCGAGGCTACCATGACCGGAAAGGTCTGGGGGAGAGTACGTCTCGGCAGTCTGCCAAATTTAGTGTAAGAAGCAAAACAAACTACAAAGAAGCACAGTCTAAGGAATAGAAGGTCACTTTTATTTAGTTTCTTACAGCCGAATGGCTTCGCTTAAAGAGAGATTGTTATTGTTTGCTTTGGTAGGTCCAACAGATTAGTTCTGAACGAAAGCTTATGCTATACACTTTCTAAAACGATAAAAATTTCAGAATTTGATTAATGAAGAGACGAATATCTCAAAGAATATCTAGTTAAAAGCTGAAAGATACCAGCACTCACAGAAGCAAAATGTTATCGGATACTTATCCAGATAAAGTGCATCTTCCCTGAACTCTCAAAGCAAGCTTTTAACTTTAAACAACTCGCGCTGAAGAAGAATGTTTATCTTCGCCATGCCGACACTTTCATCAAACGAATTCAATTGAAAATTTACAAGCGTATGAGCGACAAACTCAACAAATATTCCACTGAAGTTGACTTCAAAGGATACATTTTGCGTTGGAACTCTGAAACTGCTGAGAAATTCGTAGAAAAAGGACAGAGCAGCGAATTAAACCCACGTACTAGCCACTACGATTTTATTCGCATTTTCAGATTACATGCGTTATGCGCAGCTCCGCGGTACCTACCCGTTATGTGGCAATGGTCTTTTACTGCGTCTCTGAAGTTTTTCTGTAGTAGAGGTTTTTCACATAAATTACAATTTTCCTGTGATTCTGCTTCCAACTGGTCCATTTCGTCTGTTAATCTTTTTAGCACCCATTGTTGTTCTTTCTGTGCTTTGTAAAAACATTTTTTTGTGATATTGGCCAAGATAATAAATTTCTGCAGTGTCTTCAAAAACAGGCAAAGAGTCTAAGTATTCGTCTTTTATCAAACTTTTGTTACAAATATGACAATCAGTTGCATTTTTGAATTTTTTCCAGTCTTCGTCTGTCATCACAATCGGCTTTGGTGTGGCCAGACTCTCTCTGATTTTCGTTTTTTCCTGCAGTATTCCGTTAAGAAACTCTTTTACAGCATTTTCGCCCCTGTAAACTTTTGACCCTGTAACTTCGCCGTCGCTTCTCACAACAATGTACGAATACCCGCACGCTTCATGCCATTCGGTCTTTTCTGTGTAGCTTTTGTTCTTGCTATCCGGCCCGCGCTCACAGCAGGGCATCTTTTTTACCAGCGCCTCAAAGTCCGCATATATTACGTAGGGCGCCTTCATCTGTTTGTGGTAATTTTGGAAAGCTAGGATGTTTTTCCCCTCTTCCGGCATCTCAATCCTTGTTGGCCTGCCGTTCACTCCGTTGCAGTACTTTTTGTGGTTCTCAAGCAAGTCCGCTCTTGAGAAACCTGTTAAGCACATCATGCAGTGTTTTGCATTTCTGTTTTTGCTTTGATCGAACAGCAAAGCACTTTCTCTTTTTACGTAACAATAGTGCTGAATTTTCCCTGACTCTATCAACATCAGGTTTATCCTCGGTACGTTCGGTTCTTTTCTGCTTATCCTGTGCACAATCACGGTGTCGTTTTCCCAGCCAAATACGTTTATTGCGAGGTTTCCGTTTTGCGCCTCAAGCTTGTCTATCTGTTTTACAGGTGTGGGAAAGTCAATTCCTTTGTAGTTTATGCCATCTTTAACCGGATATCTGCTTGGTCTTTGTGGATTCTTTCCATCTTTTGGAGGAAATAAAGCAGCTCTTAGAGCCCACTTCAGGCATTGGTTGTCTCTGTTTTTTACGTTTATTATTGCCTTCTTTTTTTGCTAGATTGGCTGGAAGTGGCAAATAGGTTCCTCCGCGCAGTGGCTGATAGCGTGCAACATTCACATATGCAGTCTCTATACTTTCAACCTCCCATCCTGATCCTTCCAATGACCAGTTTTCTATTTCTCCCCTTATTCTTTCCACGAATTCTTCATATTTTTGTTCTATCAGTTCTTTATCATTCCTGTTAAAAACGTGCGGCTGGTCCTCTTTAAAATAGTGCGTCATTTCTTGCGTTTCGCCGTTTCTTTCTATTTCAAACTGTACTTGTAACCCGAAGCTCACCTTTACGCTGCCCAACTTAAGGGTTTCCTGTTCAATCAAATTAGTGTACTTTTCTTTATTTTCTCGTGCAAATACCAGAATGTCTTTATTGTTTGGATTTGTTTTGGATACATCCATTTTCCAAACACGAAGCCATTACTTTGGCTTATTTTAAACACGTCACGTACAGGAACACGTTCAGGTTGCAATGGCTGAGGTAGGTTTCTGTTTTCCTCCCTCGTTATTGGACTGTAAAACTTTTCTAAAACATTAGACGAAAATCTTGCGGCTGCCATCTCGGCGTATATGCTTGTGCAGATAATTGTTCAATTGTAAAATAATTCTGGCACACTTTTGTATATAGACAGTGCATACATTTCTTCAAAAGAAAATAATTTTTTTTCGTGACACATCCGCTCGCTCGGGGTCATGCTCTTTGTTTACTTCCATGCTTGCGTTATTTCTCTCAAACCACACACATGTTTCATGAGGGTTCTGACAGAAATTTTATAACACAAGGTTTATGATATCTAACAAAGCTTTTCTCAAGAAACGAGGCGAGCATGGGAGCCGAGTTTATTGAGAAAAGCTTTGTTAGATATCATAAGCCTTGTGTTATAAAATTTCTGTCAGAACCCTCATGAAACATGTGTGTCGGGCAATTTGTTGTTGTTTGTAATAATGACGATGACGATGTGCGCGCAACCATACGGTACAACCTCGTCACCAGGTTCTTTTCGACCACCATTTCAAATGAGACTAACGCAGACACCCTGTGGACGAGGTTTTTGCGTCGCAAAATGAGTGGAGCAAAAACAAGTACTTGTATACTTAAATACATTTCAAACTCTTTTCATTAAATGCAGTTTTCGTGCACGAAAATGCTTATGAGGTTGTTTTATGACGTAGATCTTTGTCTTCATAATCCTTTCATACAACTCGCCGCTGCACGCAATTCAAACATTGTACTTATAAATGAACACAGATCTTGCACGGCACAAATTAACGGTCTTAAAACGAGAGAAAGAACGAAAACACAAACCGCGGAACATTGGAGGTGAGTAAAAAACAGTTAGCTTAATTAAACTACATTGCTCTAAAATGAATAGCGGAGAAAATACCAAAAAGCCCGACCAGAATCCATAGAATTGGGAATTAAATAGTCTGGGTGCTTGCAAATGAGTTGGAACTAAAAAAAATAAAAGTGAAGTATAGAACAAAAAAGGAAATTCAACCTGGGATTTCGACAAAATTAAAATGGCAAAATCCGAGACTCGCCGAGACCCTCATTTAAAATCTGAGACCGAGAGTTACAATGTTTTTCAAATCCGAGCCCGAGACACCGCGATTCAAAATCCGAGCGCGAGACACCGTGATCTAGAAATACCAGCGCGAGACTATTACAACGCTAGCCTAACGCTCTGTAGCTCTCTACCTTGCTGTTGTCGTTACCGTTATTTTGTGACGGTTCAAACTGATTAAGAGTCTCTGACTGAATAATCCGGGCAGGGGTCGGAAGAAGGGGGTCAGCCGATCTCCACCATATTTATGTTGCATACAGGTCTTACCCAACTAGTAACCATGGCAACATTTTTTTGTTGATTGACTTCATTGTCTCAGAGATCAGACCACCCCCCAAAAAATTGCCTCAATGGCGTGACAAAAGTTGTGATTTTGGGCCAACTTTAGCAGTATGTATCTCGGAACTTTTTCAAGCAACAGATTTAATTTTACATCAACATAACACCTATCCTTTGGTGGTTTAAATGCATACAAGAACAAATGTTTACTATACATCATTCAAGTTCTGCATGCAATCTTAGAAGGCATAATTCGCGACGTTTTCCAAAGTTGCAAAACTAGGCATTTTAAAATTCCTGTTTCTCGAGGGCCCGGGAAGATACAAATATCAAACTAATTACAAGTTGCTCACCACACATAGGAGAATGTTTTAAGCCAGTGTTAAAATTGGGCCAGCTAATTTCTATTTTTTTAAACGGTTCACTGTTTTACCACTTCGACGACTTTCATTTACCCAAGCAAATTCTGTACATTTACGGCTTCCATGCTGGTGTCGATCGTATTATCCGAATTTCGCCTTGAAAGCATCCCTGACAGGTATGAACAACCAACAGGTATGGCTTCTTGTCATATTATTTATGATTTCGCTGAAGAACGGATTTATTTCAAACGAGAGACAAGTAAATGTATACTGGGGATTGCGTGACAGCAGATCAACACGTTTCTTTCAGCGTGGCCACCAAACCCAAAGCGTCCACGTAGATGAACAGAATGCTATCTTTTCTTCTTGAATACATGATCCAAACTCATAAATAGCTTTAAGATATCCTATAAGCGAGTTCCAAATCCAGTAGACAGCAGATAAAATAATGTTGATCTCCGTGTAAGACTGTCGTTGGTATGTAAAATGTACGGACATTTCCGCTGACTTCTGTCACCTTTTGAGGCTTGGTTTATGTCCGTTTATTCGTCGTACAATTTCTGTCTATGGGAACGAATAATAAGTTGCATAGGAGGTGGATGACATTTGCACAACCGTTGGCAAAATGACTGCAAAATGAACTTCGTCGGGACGGTTCACAACATCAATAAACCTTGCGAGTGGACTGGGTATCAGAAAGGTGGGGGGGGGGGGGGTGGGGAGGGGGTCGTTTGGTGCTACTGCGACTGCTTACTGGGCGGAGGGAGGCTTGTTAGGAAAATTCTGATACCAATAACAATTTCTAACGTTTTCGAAAATTCGTGTTCTGTTGTTTTCTTCTGCACACGTTGTCTTTGATTCGCTCGCCATACATCGTAGTCAGATCCCAGTCCGTTTCATTGTTATGAAGAACCCTAGGAAGAGTTTTCTATAAAGTCCCTTCTTTACACACGGCGATACCTAGCTTTTTGTGGGATTTTTACTACGTGTGCGGCTACCCTAATATTTGTGAGCGATGGTAAAGCTTCTTTTGTTTTTGCCATCATCTAACTGCTTCGCAACATTCGTGATGGAGTGATAATTCAATTACTTAAATTCAGAAAAGCGTGTATATTTCATCGTGGGAAGAAGACATTTTGTCTGGCTTCAAGAAGATAATAAAGCAAGGTACAGGTGTTAACAAGTTGGAAAAGTGCTGTTTTAATTTGTTTCCCTAGAAATGGCTTCACTGACAAATGTATCCTTATAGTTTGTAGAATATTTTTGGTTTCTTGGCGTTTAGTAGAAACATGAATGCCGCTTTGACGTCTGACAATCGTCTGACGACCTCCATTGACAAAAAACTAATTTCCTTCATGGAATTGACAAATTAGCAACAAGTCGGGTAAGCACCGTGTTTACAACAGCTGTCGCTCACAACGCGAATGCAAGTAATTTACAGTATTTACTTTACCTAAAAAATGGAATATATCAAAGTTCACATTCGTCCCTGATCGGGTTCCATACCTAGATGTAAAAGACTGTGACATTTTTCTTTGTTTTAGAGTTCTTGTTTTCCTACTCTGTATTGTTTCGAAGTTCTTTGCTCTTTGCTTTGCGTCACTGGTGAGTTTCACAGATTTTAGACAGTTTTTTTTGCAATTCCAAAGCGGAATGTTTACACTTCAAATTTCGGTAACGTTGAGAAGGCTTGCTGATTTTCGACTGTGGTTCACTCTGAGCTGACTCCAGATCCGTGTCAAAACAGATAACAGGAATGCGGTGTCAATTCCTCTCTTTAGCTGCAAGGAAAACGTTAGTGGGTACACTTTATTATTAACATAGATGCGAGTGTTTTACTAGAAAATAGAACACTGATAAAATTTATACGAAATTACATCCGGAACCGTAGTGGCGTATGTTCCATATCCTAACTGGTGAGGATATCAATGACGTCATTTCGCGCCATTGTACTGCTACCAAACGTTGTCAAACGCCGTGGGTCAAAGATATGAATTTTATGTTCTAGTGGGAAAAACAACGATCTCACGGGTGAGATATTGTTTTTGCCATGAGAACGTAAAATTCATATCTTAGCCAACGTGTAATGTTCTTTTTGTTATATAGACAAACACTAGAGAAGCGAGTCGAAAGAACAAACCTTTAATACGTAAACTCTTGCAACTCGGTGGCTGGAATTTCTTAAATATCTCGCCCTTGGTCTACTTTGCAAGAAACAGTCCTTGAATTGTTTTAAGTCGTGAAGTTTCCTTCTTCATGTTTGTACCTTAGTGAACAATTTTATGTCAGCTTCAGTGGACCTCATTTTTCTATCGATCGCCATCTTTCAACCGTTAACATCCTCTGTCTAACTGTTTTTGTAGTCCCCAACTGTTGTTTTTTGTTCTGTGGTTTATTTTTTCTTCTGCTTTTTTCTGTTTTTTTTTTCCTATTGGGCTAAAGAAAGTGATGTATCAGAAAAACAGAGGGTGGAAGTAAAAGAGAGAGATATCGCTTAGATATCGCTTCCCCTTGATTTTAAAATTGACAAATGAATCCAGGGCGTGGGATCGAAGGAAAAGAGCGTGCCGTTACTAGTCGCTACCCTATGGGGTTTATGTCGTATTATTATATTGTCTCCGGTGTAAAAAAAAAAAAATACTATTCCGCCGCAACCTGCTGTCCTTGCTAACCAAGTGGGAAGGCATAGTCGCTAAATCACACCGATTAAAACATCATTGCATTGGTTGCAAGTTACAATAGAAAATATTTTTGTTGCGCGCTTAAATGAGCTTCAACTAATAGAGGATACTACATGGTTGCGCGGAGATATGAAATTATCTTCGAGTGTTCAACTGTGAGATATCGAGTTGAACACGAGAAGTGAAATTTCATATCTCCAAGCAACCATGTATTACTTCATTTATTTTATTAACCTACTAATAACACTAATAACGAGGTTTTTTACGATTTTCCGAAGATTTCCGATAATTTTCAAAACGTTGTCCGGTGGTCATACGAATGTTTCCTAACATTTTCCGAACTTTTCCGAAGATTCCCGAAGATTGCCGAGGACGGTCGAAGATGTTTCGACTTAATATCGATTTATTTTGGCTCATTCACCATTGAAACATGGCAAATTCTCGTCAGCAAACGGGACGAAATCGATATCTTCGCACGTGAAATCACTGGTGATCCTTGCAATCTGATTGACTCTCAGTAGTGCGATTTATTCACGAATCGCTCTAATTTTTTGTTCGAGCATGAACTGAGGTATAAAACGTGGACATCGGACTGCGGATCGGACTATGTACCTGACTATGCATGTAATACAGTCTGGGGTATAAAATACGGGTATGATATTAAAATGCGTACTGACTGCGAATTAACGCGAACTGAGTATAAAGGATAACCAAGGCAGTTAAAATTCCGAGGTAACTCGGCAAATTAAGCTTGTCTTTCAGTCAAAACAGCTGAAAGCTTCTTCCCAAGGGTGAGGAACAGGCAATTTGTTTTTTTTTTCCTCGCTTCAAATTTCCATTTCTGAAGCGAATATTTCAATGCTGCTCCACAGATTAGTCTAGGATTCTCTGAGCTCCTTCACGCTGCTTTATGCGTGCTTGTTAGTGACTGCCTGATGTTGATTTCATCATGTCTGGCTCGCACGATAGGCACGTGAGAATTTGAAAGACATCGTGCATTGAAACACATTGCATAAAAATAAATTAAAAATAATAATAAAAAAAAAAACAGGTGAAAAACATTTTTCTGCACAGTCCTTATTCCACAGTCTGTGTTTTGTACTGACCAATCCAATTGACAATGTACTGACAATCCAATCCAACTTATTTAACTTGATCGTTCGTTACCCTAGGCTTGATTTCCAGCCGTTTTGTAAGCCTGCGTTCCTTGGGAGGAGAATGGCACACCGGACTCCAAGAATGGATGGAGATCGAGCCAATCGTTACCCGGATTCCAGGTGTTTTCCGCAAGTCCATTCCATGCCAGATTAGTAAGCACTTTGAATTTATGTCAGAATTTACGAAGCAAACATCATTCGCCTCTTCAACTTAGTTCCATGGCCTTGTCTGACGAATAAACGAACCATAACTAAGCCTCGAGACGACAGAAGTCAGTGGGAATAGCCGAACATTTAACAAACTTATGCACATGACATCAGCGGTGCCAGTTTATTCCGTGCCTACCGTGCCGACTTTCTAGCGAGCTTATACAAGACCCATACAGCCCATTTATGGATGTTTGAAAGCTTTTTAGGGATCAAGATCAAGTATTCAGGGATAAAAGAAAGCATTCTTCTAATCAACGGCAAACATTTTGCTTTGGCTTGATGTCCTTTGATGGCCACGCATAAAGCTTCGTGTTCAACTGTTGTCACGCAATCTCCAGCATAATCGTAATAGCCGTACTTTTTTCAGCATTTCTGTCTCTCGCTCAAAATGAATATGTTTTACGAGGTAAACAAATATGGCAAGCCAGGAAAAAAAGTTATTGATGGTTTACAGCTGTTAGAGGACGTTTACACGGCCAAATCCGGATCAACCGATCGAGAGTAGCAGGATTTGCTTGGGTAAATGAAAGCCGTCGAAGTGGTAAAACGGTGAACCCTTAAAAGAATTCAAATTCGCTGGCCCAATTTTAACACTGGCTTAAAACATTCTCCTATGTGTGGTGAGCAACTTGCAATTAGTTTGATATTTGTATCTTCCCGGGCCCTCGAGAAACAGGAATTTTAAAATGCCTAGTTTTGCAACTTTGGAAAACGTCGCGAATTATGCCTTCTAAGATTGCATGCAGAACTTGAATAATGTATAGTAAACATTTGTTCTTGTATTTATTTAAACCACCAAAGGATAAGGGTTATGTTGATGTAAAATTAAATCTGTTGCTTGAAAAAGTTCCGAGATACACACTGCTAAAGTTGGCCCAAAATCACAACTTTTGTCACGCCACTGGGGCAATTTTTGGGGGGGGTGGTCTGATCTCCGAAACAATGAAGTCAATCAACAAAAAAATGTTGCCATGGTTACTAGTTGGGTAAGACCTGTATGCAACATAAATATGGCGGAGATCGGCCGACCCCCTTCTTCCGACATTTTTTGATTTTGCCCGGATTACTCAGTCAGAGACTCTAAAAACTTTCGCTTGGTTTGCGAGACTCGGCGACTCAATTTCAAAATTCGAAATTCCGAGACGAGCGCTGTATTTTGCGAGCTCGAGATTCCGAGACTCTAGCTTGCTACGCCGAGATTTCAAGACTTGCCTAAAATTATCCGAGACCCATTGTTTTTCAAGGACCATTGTATACCCCTTAAATTGAAAACGTTGCTTCATATATCAATGGTATACAAATTAGTCAGTGTTTTTGCTATTTTCCTCTAGGTTTTTATATGAATTAGCTTATATAGAGGAGCTGGTGCACAGCAGAAGTCGAGCAAGCTGAAATCAATAAAATCAAAGATGTTATACAAACCATGCTGGAAGAAGCAGAATCAAAGACCGAACTTCTAGCCCAAGACATTTTAGAAGAAGTGGCGGAGATTTCTGGTACGGTGACTGTGGGCCTGATGTTGCTTCTAGTGAAAGCTTTAAGAACTTTCAAGTCGGCTGTTGAGGAGGAAGAATTACAAATGCAGTTGCAAGATCAACTCAGAGACAGATGGGGAGAGAACGCACCGGACCTAGATGTGTTTATTTAATGACGAACAGTGTGCCATAATCCTGATATTAGAAATATCAGCCTGGTCCACAGGTGGATAACGATGCCGAATTGTGTCGATAGCTGTTCGAAATCGACATTATTTTGCGAATATAGAAATTTAAGCAAGATAAATCTATAACGTATTTCGAGAGATATATCAACATTCTTGAAGTGTTGTAACTTTGAAAACTTTTTCCATCGCGTGTCTGATTACTAAACCGTTTCCGCTTGATTTCTCATGGGCGTTTGTCGCTGACGTCAGAGCCAGGGGCTAATAATACTGACAATATTTTTTTAGAAGACCATATTGCTGTATATATCAGTAATAAGAGAAGCTGGTTATCTAACACTTACCACTCGTTCAAAACATCTGCTGAAATATGTAACCGTACGTTAGGGTTAGTCGGGTAAGTAATGTTTTTAAAGAGAAATGCATCAAGCTTATAAAGATGGGGTATGCAAATATTGAACATTTCCCAATTTCATAGTGTCTTTTTACTCTTTTTATTGCATGCACCAACAAGATTTTAGTTCATTTTATTGATATTAGCAATTTTACCAGTTTTATACTCATTATTATTCATAGTTAGATATTTTTAAAATGATTGTAATTTATATTTTAATTGTTTAAGCGAGGGCCACGGGTTTGTCAGTCAGCGACTGTAAAGTGTTTTAACCCTCATTAAATAAAGTTACTTACTTACTTAAGGCAAGATTACCAACTGTTGTTAGAAACCGGCCTCGTAATTTCATAAAAATATATATATAGTTTTATTAAGTATCGCATTTCCCTGATTCAAGCCATGGGTGCTTTGTATTACTATAAGTTTCTGGGCATTTCGAACCAGTTGTTTCGCTGACTTAAAAGCAGAACATGTGTGCCTTAATCACTACAAACAAATGACAGTGCAAACAACCCGATAGATAAACAACGTGCCACTTCGTGATCATATCACTCTCCATTATGTAAACCTTGGTCTTCTTAAGTTTCCTGACATTGTTAAATTATATACCTGCCAGTTATTATATGACCACTTAATTGATGAAAAACCGTCTTATTACACATTATCTCTGGTATCTGAGCAACATAACTATGCTACTCGAAGTACATCGTTACAACACTTTTAAAAATCCCGGTTTCTCCAGAATAAATATAAGGAATTTTTGCCCCACTGTTATTGGATGTTACTATTGGAATGACCTTCCTTTATCTATACGTAACTTGTCAACTAGAAAACGTTTTAAAAAAGCACTCTACCAGCATTACTTTGCTTAATAATATTTTGCTTCATTTATATCTCTTCCTCTCCTATGTTAAGTTAATTTTTTTATCCTAATTATTATTGTCATATAAACGAGGGCATCCAATTAGCTAGCTATATTTTTGCCCTTTTCCATTTCTCCTCTTCTACTTGTTTACCCTTACCTATTTATCTTTGTTACTTTGAAATGGAATAAATAAATAAATGAAATGAATAAAAATGATAGATGTCACAGGATACCCTAACGCGGGCTGCTCACTTACCCGTCACAGTCACCCACCTACTAAACCAATGTCGACTTGCACGTCACACGCAATTTCCAGCGCTTGGTGCTGATTGTGCAGCCTTGAGTAATAGTTCTAATTCTCATGTACCATTGGTATTATTTCATCTGATCTTGATCGAGTGTTTAAACGATATCAGACTTCGCGCGACAGTATCGTTCTAAAAATATTTTCCGTTGTCACAGTCGTGACAAATTTAACCGACAACGAGAAAACAATTCCCTTTGGGCATTTCTTATCTTAAATTTCCCCCCGGATTTCTCAAACATCCCGATTTCACGAAGCAAGTTTCGTTTGCCCTGGAGATTCTAGAAATCGGGATTCTACTTTATATGAAGAAAAGGTGTCCGTGATAGAGGGATTACTCTCTCCCCTGAGCCATCTTTTATATGAAAAAAGTTGCCCCCGCCAACCAAGCCAAAAACTTCCACTCCTGATGCCACTCATGCACTGTATATCCTGACATGACCTTTGAAGGCGAGTCAAACATTTACTTGAAAAACGTTGACTCGCCCACAGCCAGTCACCCTGTCTTCAAAGCGAGTGAATGTCCCGCCAAGGTCAACCTGCCCCGAGTCAACTCTGCGATTTCTCATATAAACGGATTGCAGAAATTTGTAAAGAAATGTAACAAAAAGCTCTCTTGCCCAGGCTGGCTCGGTATGGAGGGTACCCCTTCTACCATGGACAACTTGCCTTCATATAAACATGCCCTAAGGTGTCCAGCGGCCTGACGTTTATTCTCTTTTTCGCGCGCTGAAATACTACTACGATCTGGAATTGCTATGGATTTGCATATTTTAATAATGTTTTTGCACTAATGCCCTCAAAATGTGGTTTTGGCTTTTGATGCTTTATAAAGCTCTATTTGTGTTCTTTTTATTGTAAATAGGATCAAGCTTTGTATGGAAAACTGAGGGTTCTCACGCCGACATGACAATGGTTTAGAGGCGGACGTACAAGCAAGATCGATCCTTCGAGTCTTATATGTCGAGAAACGTGTAAAAAGACAGTGATTTGTGATTTGCTTTTTGAACAACTTAATTTAATTGTACATGGTACTTCCTACTGTCAAAAAATATAAGAGAGTCATCGGAAAATAATAGATAAAATTGTAAAGAGAAGAGCTAAATTGTTCAAAGAAGTCTCGGAATAAACAGACGAAAAACGGCACTGAAGTCTACGTACCAGGATGTTGTGTGTACCAAAGCAGGGGAACTGTAGCTTGCGCGGCAGGCGTCAAAAGGAGAGGGAGAGGGAGAAGGGATTTCGCGTTTTCCCCTCCCCTCTCCCCTTCCCGTTTTTACGTCTTCGACGCCGGCTCAAGACACTGAGGGATTGGGTACAAGAGTGGGGTGGGAAATTGACAGGGTTGCCACGGTCAGAGAAAAGTCAGGGAATTTTGCAAAAAGTCAGGGAAAATCTTATTTCTTGTCACAGTCAGTGAAAACTCAGAGAATTTTGTTTGAGAAAATAGTTCAGGAACTTACTAAAGAAGCAGATGCACTTGCTACAGAGGCTGAAACAAAAAACAAAATGGATTTGTTGGTGAAGTCAAATGCCATGTATTAAGAAACCCGTGAAAAACGGAAAGGGATCGAAAATGAAGAGAAGAATATTGATAGTCTGCAGAAGAAGCTTAAAGCAAATGTAAAAGTGGACATGGCTTATTTGATAATTCGCCTAATGTGAGGTCAGTGAAAATTGTTTTGAGGTCAGTGAAAAGTCAGGGAATTTTTTGGGCTCTTATTGAGTGGCAACCCTGATCGAGTAGAGCGCATTCACATTAAAACTGACAAATATAAATATCCCGACACTGCCGAACTCTGTGATTGGTTTCGCTTTGTGTTTTGTTTGAACCAAGATGGTACGATCACTCACAACAGAAATACCGCCTTTCAAAACAAGTCCGATGCAAAACAAAACCGGTTCACGAAGGATTTAGATGTTATAATTACCACTCGTTGTCAGGTGTTTCTACAACAATGGTATCATTGTTCCTGTACGACTAAAATACGAATAAAAAGTTAAGCGAGGACGGCGACGTTTCATGTTCAAAGCATCTATTCACGTCTTTACAAGTTTGAATAAAAAGTTAAACACGGTTTTATGTTCAAAGCGTCAGCTCGCATTTTCACAAGTTTGAATGAAACGTTAAGCGAGGTCCTTGCAGTCCTTATTCGAAGCGTCGTGCGGTTCGAATGTTCACAAGTTTCAATAAAACGTTAAACGAGGACAGCGACGTTTCATGTTCAAAGCATCTATTCACGTCTTCACAAGCTTGAATAAAAAGTGCACGGTTTTATGTTCAAAGCGTCTGCTCGCATTCAGTTCACAAGTTTGAATAAAACGTTAAGCGAGGTTCGTGTTCAAAGCGTCGTGCGGTTCGAATGTTCATAAGTTTGAATAAAAAGTTAAGCGAGGACAGCGACGTTTCATGTTCAAAGCATCTATTCACGTCTTCACAAGTTTGAATAAAAAGTTAAACACGGTTTTATGTTCAAAGCGTCTGCTCGCATTTTCACAAGTTTGAATGAAACGTTAAGCGAGGTCCTTGCAGTCCTTATTCAAAGCGTCGTGCAGTTCAAATGTTCACAAGTTTGAATAAAAAGTTAAACGAGGACAGCGAGGTTTCATGTTCAAAGCGTCTATTCACGTCTTCACAAGTTTGAATAAAAAATTAAGCGTGGCTCGTGATCAAAGCGTCGTGCGGTTTGAATGTTCACAAGTTTAAGTAAAAAGTTAAGCGAGGTTTTGTGTTCAACGCTTTGGTTTGCATCTTCACAAATGTCAATAAAAAATCAAGCGATGTGTTGGAAGGGATTTAGGCGGCGGTTGATAATTTATGACCGAAAGGATAATTGCAAAATAACGCGCGAATTTTAAACGACTAAACTGGAACTAGTTAAATAACTTCCAAGTTCGATTGCGAAAGCGTCGGTTCGCATCTTCACAAGTTTGACTCAAAAGTTAAGCGTGGCTCATGTTCAAAGCGTCGTGCGGTTTGAATGTTTACAAGTTTAAGTAAAAAGTTAAGCGAGGTTTTGTGTTCAACGCTTCGTTTTGCATCTTCATAAATATGAATAAAAAGTTAAGCGATGATTTAGGCGGCGGTTGATAATTTATGACCGTAAAGATAATTGCAAAATAACGCGCGAATTTTAAACGACTTAACTGGAACTAGTTAAATAACTTCCAAGTTCGATTGCAAAAGCACTATTGTGGCCAGAAAAAAGATCGCATAACTTATATAAGTTGTATTTAGCTCAGGAGAGTGAATTCAGGAAGAAGCTGCGGTTGTTATGGCTCACAAACGATCAGCATTCAGTGCCGGTTCTTTTATGGGAACTATATCGCGTAACTTTTCACTTCCTTACTGTCAAGACATCGCTCTTCTTGTCACAAACTCCCCCACCCCACTCCCCGGCTATAGATGTGTCCAACAATCTACAACAATCATTGCCGCACCCTCCCCCGCAAAGGCTGGGTTTTTAACACTTATCGCTTCCGAAGATTTTTGAATTTCGCGCTCGGTGAGCTAGTTACGCGTCGATGATTCCTAACCTTTGTCTTACAAACAATAGCAGCCCTTTCCTTCAAACAATAGGAGATGCCATAAAAGGAGTAAGACTGATAAAAGTCAAGCCGACAATCCTAACCAAAAGCTTGATACGAATTACCACTCGTTGTCAGGTGTTTCTACAACAATGGTATCATTGTTCCTGTACGACTTTTTTCTCAGGCCTTCACGGTATCGTATGACGTGACTACTCGTTTCGGTGACGTATCTGGGGCGAACGGCCTGGGAACTTCTTCCACTGACCACTGACTTCCACTTCTTCGCTCGAATCACGTAACCGATTCTAAACGAATTGACCGCGCGGCGTAATTTTTGAGGCTTAGGAACGAGGCAATGCTGAATCATAAATTGGTAATTGTGTTGGCATAATAGGTTACCATAGACACAGTTTGACTTTATTCAGTGTGAGCACTTTTTCAGCTTGAAGTGCTTATGACGCAAAAACGACCCTGGTGACCCCCGTTTATTACAAAATAAACAAGCAAAGATGGCGGACGTGTTCGTAAAGCTCCGTTCATTTTGCTTGATACTGTACTTAATTTTACTGTATATATCCTTCTTAAGGCAAGAATCAAGTCTAAATACTTCGGGACTTCACTTGTCTCTTCAAATTAAGTTAAATAACGCTGTCGTTGCGAGAGAGGGATCATCAAGGCCGAACAGACCACTTGTAAAGTTCGTCAAGCATGGCGGTTTATCCTTAGCTATTTCTCTTGATAGACTGATCCCCCTACGCTGTGGCGATGTGTCTACTAATCCTGGACCACATCAGAAAACCTTAAGTTGCTTTATGCAAAATGTCAGAAGTTTAAAGGCTTTTCAAGCAGTAGATGGGTCTTCATATGAATCTAAACTTGGTATCCTACGTGACATAGCGTATGGATACGATCTCGATGTTATTTGTTTGTCCGAAACTTGGTTAAATGGAACAATTGCTGATCACGAGATTCTTCCTACTGCTTACAACATCTACAGATGGGATCGTGTTGGTCGAACTGGCGGTGGCGTTATGACAGCAATCAAAAGCTCACTGTCTTCAGTTAAACTTGAAGTACCGTCCGATTTCTCAAGCTTGGAGATGGTTGTTGTCGAAATCAATAACTTAAAATACGACCGCAGTATTTTATTAATTAACTGTTATCGTCCTCCAAACAACGATCAGTTTGTTGGTCTTTTCTCTGTTTTTATAAAGTCTTTGGTGTTCGGTCGCTATTACTCTGTTATTGCTTTAGGGGATTTTAATTTCCCTAGTATACAGTAGATTGAAGGATCAGGATTTACTTGCTCTTCAAGTGGTGAGGAGTTTGCTTTTGCAAGCCTGCTGATGGACCTTTATTTATTTCAGCTAGTGGAGCAACCAACCAGAGGAGATAACATTCTTGACCTCGTTCTAACTAACACTCCTACGTTTATGTCGGAACCCAGAACTGGGCCACCGTTGAGCGACATCGGACTTTCTTCTGACCACCATCCTGTCTTATTTGACCTCGAAATCGATGTAAACATGAAAGAAAGTGATCGTTTGAAACGTTTCGACTTTAAACATGCAGATTTTGTGTCTCTTAAGCAAGCTCTTTTGTTTACTCCACTCAGCAATGGTATACAAAACGTCAATTCCATTGAAGACTTTGATTCTCTTTGGGAATTATGGAATGATTGTGTTTTTGCTGCATTGGACACCTATGTCCCAAAGGTAAACTGTAAGCGCTCTTATCATCCTCCGTGGATTTCTAATGAACTAGCAAAAGAAATACACAAAAAGAAGACGATGTGGAAGCGCATCAAGAAATCAAAAACTCCCGAGAACGTGGAAAAATTCAGGAAGTTTAGACAGCAAATCAAAAACCGTCTCCGTTATGAAAGAAGAAACTACGTAAAGAATATAAGCGACGAAATCCACAGGAACTCCAAGCGTTTCTGGTGTTACTTCTCCTTTAAAAGCAAAAAGAAGCCGATTCCTGATAAGGTGACTTACAATAATGCTGTCTTTTCTGATGACCGAGGACGTGCAGAGGCTTTTAATGACTTTTTCAGATCTATATACAAAGATCATTCTGACTGTGAAGTAAATGTCGACGTGCCTATACTTCCTGGAGTAAAGAACTTTTTATCTCACATTATAGTGTCAGTTGACGAAATTGAGGATATACTACGCTCACTAGACACTCATAAAGCTATCGGTCACGATAAACTACCTACGATCGTATTGAAAGAATGTGCAGAGTCTCTAGCACCCTCTATAACAGCGATTATAAATTTCAGTCTAAGTCATGGCTGTCAGCTATCTGATTGGAAGAGAGCAAATGTTCCTCCAATTTTCAAAAAAGGCAAGAAAGATTTAGTTGACAATTATCGCCCTGTGTCTCTGCTACCTGTTATTTCCAAAGTCCAAGAACGTTGCGTGGCTTCGCGTCTCGTCCCACACGTGAAGGAGTTGCTGTATCCATTCCAACACGGTTTTCAAAAAGGAAAGTCTTGTGTCACGCAGCTCTTAGAAGCTTTTTATGATATTGGTGGCGCGCTGGATCGTGGGATTGAAACTGATATTATCTATCTCGACTTTGCAAAGGCTTTTGACTCTGTATGTCCCGCTAAGCTGGTTTCCAAGCTATCAACCTTTGGAATTAGAGACCCTTTACTATCTTGGTTTCACTCGTATCTAACTGGGAGGAGTCAGAGAGTGGTGGTAAATGGAACGTTCTCTAGATGGACCGATGTAGGGTCAGGAGTCCCGCAAGGGTCACAATTGGGTCCGATACTGTTCTTATTATTTGTTAATGATATGCCTGATGTAGTTACTAGCGCGACGCTGGCTATGTTTGCAGATGACTCAAAATGTTACAAGGTTACTAATCATCATTCTGATTATTTCCAACTGCAGCAAGATTTAGATGCGCTTTCAAATTGGTCGTTGCGAAATGAGTTGTTCTTTCAGCCTACTAAGTGCAGTAACCTGCGAATTTCTAGGAAGCGCCTTAGTCCACCTCGTTGCTATAGTTTAAATGGTATTAACGTGGAGGTTGTCACATCTGAAAGAGATTTAAGTATTATGATTGCAAATGACACGTCTTGGAAAGATCACATAGTTATGATTGTAGCTAAAGCTAATAGAATGCTCGGTTTTCTCAAAAGAAACTGCGCAGGTATTGTTGGTAGTACAGCGCTTTTGCGTCTTTACTGCTCATTAGTGCGCTCTCAGTTTTGTTTTTGCTCTCAGTTATGGGCCCCTCAGTCAATTATCAGCAATTTATTTCTTGTAGAGAACATACAAAGGAGAGCTACTCGTTTTATATTAAGAAATAGTAACCTATGTTATAAGGTTCGTCTAATCAAGCTTAAGTTATTACCGCTTAATTACTGGTTAGAATATCTTGACTTAGTCTTCTTTTTTAAGTGCCTGCATGGGCATATAGACTTCACTCGTGAATTTAGTTATTATTTTTCTTTTCTAAAGGGCAACACGCGCCGTGCTTCATCAGGGCTGCATTTAAAGACAAACGCTTGTCGTACGTCTTCCTTCCGAGACTTTTACTTCAACAGAATAACTTTGATATGGAACAGTTTTCCTAAAAATATTAAAGATTCCGACACTATAAGCTCTTTTAAAAGTAAACTTAAGTCATTTTATTTTACTAGACTTTTAAATGTTTTTGATGGTGACAATTTTCGTTCTTTTAAATTAATTTGTCCTAAGTGTCGCCGTGTTAATATTTTCTCTGTCTGTACTTGTTAAGTTGATTAGTATATTTCAGATTGTATTTGTGTTATAGATTTATTTGATTAGTAGTTTAGTCGGGTCAGGGAAGGGTTTTTTCGGGATATTTTTTAGGGGGCTGGGTGTGGGTGTTTTAACCTAAGTAGGGGACCTATGTCCTATTGTTAAGCACCTGTACTTTGTACGAATCCTTAAATAATAATAATAAAAAAACGATCACAATTCAACTACGCTCAGAATCCCTTCTATATCAAAATTTCTTTAACTCTGCCAAAAGCCGATAACAATTTTGATGATAAAAAATGGTCTTAAAAGTTTTTAAAACACATTTATTTAGAACTTCAAACATTCATGTCTCCCAGTATATCTACAGTCCACAACAGTTCCTCATCAATTGAGATAATTAACTGTACATTTTCTACTTCTATTCTAATGCCTGTCATTGTTCTTTTGTTGTTATTCATGTTACCGTACGCAACATAAGAATATCTGTTATTTCTTGGCTGAAAAAAACCTCATCAAGCATAAAAAGTGAGCGAGTTATAAATTACCTTGTATAAAAACGCTTTTCATTGCTGCAGAGACGCAATCGGGCCTCTCTGAAGCAGCTACGGGCTTTTAATATTCATATTCTGCCTAGCCTGTGTAGCAGGCGGGATTTCACGAGCGAGTGCCTTTTTAGCGGCCGCATGCTTTTGTCTTTTGCCCTTCCGAGCTCCATAACATCTGGCACCTTTTTATAGAATGTACTCGCGCAAAATCTTTCTGGGTAGATTAATGTTCATAGTAGAAAAAGTGTCCATCTTTCGAACTTAGATGACTCTCCTCGTAAGTGCTTAGCCCTAAACCATCTTATTATCTTAGGCAAATACTTTTTATACGTTAACACCAGCCTAAAAAGTAAGTTCAGTTTAACGAGTACATATCTCATTCTCGTTCGCGACAAATTAGCATTAAGAAAACATATTGCTATCAAATCCGGTAAATACAATAACTATATTAAGAAATGGAATTTTTGGTTTTTGTTTCTCGCTATATCTTTTATTCTCTTTCGCTTTTTCTTTCTGGTAACGTTTATCAAGTATGTTTTTTTGTTATTTCTTTTTGCATTGTTAGCCCTACAAGTAGTGATGTAATGTTAACAGTATCAGCTTCGTAAAGTAGAGTAATTATTGTAACTATTTTCCCAACTGTCCAAAGTGTATTGTAAAGTAGCTCCTTTTGTAATGTTAGTGATCTAAATTTTGTAATCATAGTAATGTTGTAAGTAAGTAGTAAGTATTTGCAAATAAAAAAAATCCCGCCGGCTACGCAGGCTATTTTCTGCCAAGCCTAATTAATCTACATTAGAGATTACGATTGTTTGTATAATGAACATTTAAATTTAACAAGTTTTAACCTGTTAAATATCATTACCATGGACATGTCTGGTAATCGGCTTCTGCAAACATCCATTAAGTTTTTTCGGAAATAGTGCTTAGAGGGGATGGTTGTACATTAAAGAATATTTCCCCTTTGGAAATAAGCGACATTAGCAGTTACCCACCACCAAATGTTCAGCGACAACTCTCAACTTTTCCCCCATCCCCGATAACACGCCCTTATCAAGGCTGTGAGGAGTCTCATTTCCACAAACATTTCCACATTAGAAGTTAAAGCTTATTTATTAATGCATAACTAATTAAATGCTTTGCAATCCATGACTGTAATAAGCCACAACTCTGCTTGTGGCGGTCATTACGTCATCGATATGACGGCACCCAAGCTTCCTTGTTCCATGTGAAAACAGTTTGCCACACAAGCATGTGCTTGCAATCTCGAAATCAAAAACGCGCCAAGAGACCGATTCTTAGGCGACGATTTGATAATACACGAACTTTCAAGCCAGCAAATGGCATCAATATAGAAAATATTCAGTTACCTTGGTTAGATCTGAAAAGCACAACGGCTTTCTAGGCCTAACCTCCTTAAAGAAACTTAAATCTACTTGCACCGTCCTTGTAGCTTTAGTCAAGATTTGTTTCTTCCTTGTTGGTCTCAGAAAACACAACTTAAGAAGACTAGTGGAAGAGAAAACATCCATTTACTATTTGTATTCATGAAAACGTCCTACGTGTTTGGTGTACACAGAACATTTTCTTTACAATTAGAGTGTCACCCGTAAAACAATATCTAACAGTAAGTGCGTAACAGTCAAATGGAACAAAAGAAAACAATGGAATTAGTGTCTCATAGTATCTAATAGTGTAGTAACTATTTCACGACTTCAACATGTAAAAACATCAAAGTAATACCTAAGTACATTTTTAATTAGTTTTTCACAACAATACGAGATCCAAAATATATGCATGTTCTTTCTTTCTTTTAATTGATACTTTTACTGATGTTCTCCAAATTCTATTGTGACGTCATCACCGATGAGTACAAATGGAGCCCAGTAATTTACGGCACCAAACTTCTCTGACTCTCTCAGGATTTTCATAGCCCAGTTTAGAGCTACACTGGCGCTACATCCGCGACCCAGATGTTCATAGAAACACTTCATAAACTCCATAGTGGCCTCGTCATCAATTGCCCAGAGTGCAACCAAAACGGATCGAGCACCAGCACCAAGGAAAGCTCTTGCAATACCGACCACACCCTCAGGTGTGACCTTCCCTTGAGCACTGTGACAGCAACTAAGCACAACAAGCCTTGCATGAAGCTTCACCGCTTGCACATCTGCCATTTTCAACACAAAATCTTTCTCTTCAGGGATCTTGGATGAACGTGTGGGATTTGGAGCCAAAGCAATTTCACCAGCTTCCATATCGCCATGGGCTGCAATGTGAACCAAGGCAACGGAACCGATTCGCCTCAGCACTTCGTCTTTCGTGGCGTCTTTTCCAGTGAGAGGTGGGATACCAAGCATGTCTCCTATCATCTTTACTTCTTTTCTAGCGTAAGGCAACCCCGGTAAAATGGAGTCCCCTCGCTCGTTTGTAACTTCCTGAACACATGGATCTCCCACGAGCAAGACTCCACTCCTTCTGTGATAGTCCTTAGCAGACTTTGCGATCAACTGTAAAGTTGTCAATGATGGAAGAATGCGTATCCTAACAGATTCACTTAGATACTTGAATTTGTCATCTAAAAATGCAGCATAAGGAGCCAAGCACAATGGACCATCTGGGACAATGATTAATTCATCGCCATGAAGTAAGTCTGCAATAGGGCCAATAATATAATCATGAAAGAGGCGCAAAGAATTGTTTATGCCGGGTAATGTCTCTGCAGTTTCCTGGTCAAATTCTTTACTAGGTGGTAATTTCTTTCTCAGCTTCTCCAGTGTGCGATTTTCACAGGTAGCTCTAGCATCAATTCCATTTTCTTTGAAAACATCTTTCCTTACACACTGCAAGAAAGTAACAGCATCTTTACTTGCTACTTCCTTTTGTCTAAAGTGAAAGTTCCCTTCTTTGCAAAGTACCCATAAATGGATTTTGGTACTTTCAAGTGCTACGAAAACTGTCTGGGTAGAAATATTACTTAACAAGGCTGTCATTGTTAAGTCACGCTCAATTGACGTAGACGCTGCCGTGTCATATTGTGTTTTCATAAGATCCATTAAGGCCTGCGCCCGTCCTTGCTCAGCAACACACAAAGCCTCATCATACTTTTCAAGCTTTACTAGGGTTCTCAAAAGAGCAGTGTAGGCATGCTGACGAGCATTACGAAAGGATATCTTCCACACATCTTCGGACTGAAGAAGAGCGCTCATATCATTGTATAGTTTTACACTTGATCGATAATAACTAAGAGCTTCTTCCAAAGAACGAGAAGTTTCAAAATGATCTCCTAGGCAATAATACGAGGTTGCTTCTCCAGCCTTGTCCCCCAGTTCTTTGGCAATGCTAAGATGTTGGTTGTGGTACTTTATGGCTTGTTTAAAATCACCCAGACTATCAAAAGCATTGCCAAGATTGCCATAAGCAGCTCCTTCTCCAGCCTTGTCCCCCAGTTCTTTGGCAATGCTAAGATGTTGGTTGTGGTACTTTATGGCTTGTTTAATATCACCCAGACTATCAAAAGCATTGCCAAGATTGCCATAAGCAGCTCCTTCTCCAGCCTTGTCCCCCAGTTCTTTGGCAATGCTAAGATGTTGGTTGTGGTACTTTATGGCTTGTTTAATATCACCCAGACTATCAAAAGCATTGCCAAGATTGCCATAAGCACGTCCTTCTCCAGCCTTGTCCCCCAGTTCTTTGGCAATGCTAAGATGTTGGTTGTGGTACTTTATGGCTTGTTTAAAATCACCCAGACTCTTGTAAGCATTGCCAAGATTGCCATAAGCACGTCCTTCTCCAGCCTTTTCCCCCAGTTCTTTGGCAATGCTAAGACGTTGGTTGTGGTACTTTATGGCTTGTTTAAAATCACCCAGACTCTGGTAAGCATTGCCAAGATTGCCATCAGCACCTCCTTCTCCAGCCTTGTCCCCCAGTTCTTTGGCAATGCTAAGATCTTGGTTGTGGTACTCTATGGCTTGTTTAAAATCACCCAGACTCTGGTAAGCATTGCCAAGATTGCCATAAGCACGTCCTTCTCCAGCCTTGTCCCCCAGTTCTTTGGCAATGCTAAGATGTTGGTTGTGGTACTTCATGGCTTGTTTAAAATCACCCAGACTCTGGTAAGCATTGCCAAGATTGCCATAAGCACGTCCTTCTCCAGCCTTGTCCCCCAGTTCTTTGGCAATGCTAAGATGTTGGTTGTGGTACTTTATGGCTTGTTTAAAATCACCCAGACTCTGGTAAGCATTGCCAAGATTGCCATAAGCACCTCCTTCTCCAGCCTTGTCCCCCAGTTCTTTGGCAATGCTAAGATGTTGGTTGTGGTACTTTATGGCTTGCTTAAAATCACCCAGACTCTTGTAAGCATTGCCAAGATTGCCATAAGCACCTCCTTCTCCAGCCTTGTCCCCCAGTTCTTTGGCAATGCTAAGATGTTGGTTGTGGTACTTTATGGCTTGTTTAAAATCACCCAGACTATCAAAAGCATTGCCAAGATTGCCATAAGCACCTCCTTCTTTAGCCTTTTCCCCCAGTTCTTTGGCAATGCTAAGATGTTGGTTGTGGTACTTTATGGCTTGTTTAAAATCACCCAGACTCTTGTAAGCATTGCCAAGATTGCCATAAGCACCTCCTTCTCCAGCCTTTTCCCCCAGTTCTTTGGCAATGCTAAGATGTTGGTTGTGGTACTTTATGGCTTGTTTAAAATCACCCAGACTATCAAAAGCATTGCCAAGATTGCCATAAGCACGTCCTTCTCCAGCCTTTTCCCCCAGTTCTTTGGCAATGCTAAGATGTTGGTTGTGGTACTTTATGGCTTGTTTAAAATCACCCAGACTCTTGTAAGCATTGCCAAGATTGCCATAAGCACCTCCTTCTCCAGCCTTGTCCCCCAGTTCTTTGGCAATGCTAAGATGTTGGTTGTGGTACTTTATGGCTTGTTTAAAATCACCCAGACTCTGGTAAGCATTGCCAAGATTGCCATAAGCAGCTCCTTCTCCAGCCTTGTCCCCCAGTTCTTTGCCAATGCTAAGATCTTGGTTGTGGTACTTTATGGCTTGTTTAAAATCACCCAGACTCTGGTAAGCATTGCCAAGATTGCCATAAGCAGCTCCTTCTCCAGCCTTCTCCCCCAGTTCTTTGGCAATGCTAAGATCTTGGTTGTGGTACTTCATGGCTTGTTTAAAATCACCCAGACTCTGGTAAGCATTGCCAAGATTGCCATAAGCACGTCCTTCTCCAGCCTTGTCCCCCAGTTCTTTGGCAATGCTAAGATGTTGGTTGTGGTACTTTATGGCTTGTTTAAAATCACCCAGACTATCAAAAGCATTGCCAAGATTGCCATAAGCACGTCCTTCTCCAGCCTTTTCCCCCAGTTCTTTGGCAATGCTAAGATGTTGGTTGTGGTACTTTATGGCTTGTTTAAAATCACCCAGACTCTGGTAAGCATTGCCAAGATTGCCATAAGCACGTCCTTCTCCAGCCTTGTCCCCCAGTTCTTTGGCAATGCTAAGATGTTGGTTGTGGTACTTTATGGCTTGTTTAAAATCACCCAGACTATCAAAAGCATTGCCAAGATTGCCATAAGCACGTCCTTCTCCAGCCTTTTCCCCCAGTTCTTTGGCAATGCTAAGATGTTGGTTGTGGTACTTTATGGCTTGTTTAAAATCACCCAGACTCTGGTAAGCATTGCCAAGATTGCCATAAGCAGCTCCTTCTCCAGCCTTGTCCCCCAGTTCTTTGCCAATGCTAAGATCTTGGTTGTGGTACTTTATGGCTTGTTTAAAATCACCCAGACTCTGGTAAGCATTGCCAAGATTGCCATAAGCAGCTCCTTCTCCAGCCTTCTCCCCCAGTTCTTTGGCAATGCTAAGATCTTGGTTGTGGTACTTCATGGCTTGTTTAAAATCACCCAGACTCTGGTAAGCATTGCCAAGATTGCCATAAGCACGTCCTTCTCCAGCCTTGTCCCCCAGTTCTTTGGCAATGCTAAGATGTTGGTTGTGGTACTTTATGGCTTGTTTAAAATCACCCAGACTATCAAAAGCATTGCCAAGATTGCCATAAGCACGTCCTTCTCCAGCCTTTTCCCCCAGTTCTTTGGCAATGCTAAGATGTTGGTTGTGGTACTTTATGGCTTGTTTAAAATCACCCAGACTCTGGTAAGCATTGCCAAGATTGCCATAAGCAGCTCCTTCTCCAGCCTTGTCCCCCAGTTCTTTGCCAATGCTAAGATCTTGGTTGTGGTACTTTATGGCTTGTTTAAAATCACCCAGACTCTGGTAAGCATTGCCAAGATTGCCATAAGCAGCTCCTTCTCCAGCCTTCTCCCCCAGTTCTTTGGCAATGCTAAGATCTTGGTTGTGGTACTTCATGGCTTGTTTAAAATCACCCAGACTCTGGTAAGCATTGCCAAGATTGCCATAAGCACGTCCTTCTCCAGCCTTGTCCCCCAGTTCTTTGGCAATGCTAAGATGTTGGTTGTGGTACTTTATGGCTTGTTTAAAATCACCCAGACTATCAAAAGCATTGCCAAGATTGCCATAAGCACGTCCTTCTCCAGCCTTTTCCCCCAGTTCTTTGGCAATGCTAAGATGTTGGTTGTGGTACTTTATGGCTTGTTTAAAATCACCCAGACTCTGGTAAGCATTGCCAAGATTGCCATAAGCACGTCCTTCTCCAGCCTTGTCCCCCAGTTCTTTGGCAATGCTAAGATGTTGGTTGTGGTACTTTATGGCTTGTTTAAAATCACCCAGACTATCAAAAGCATTGCCAAGATTGCCATAAGCACGTCCTTCTCCAGCCTTTTCCCCCAGTTCTTTGGCAATGCTAAGATGTTGGTTGTGGTACTTTATGGCTTGTTTAAAATCACCCAGACTCTGGTAAGCATTGCCAAGATTGCCATAAGCACGTCCTTCTCCAGCCTTGTCCCCCAGTTCTTTGCCAATGCTAAGATCTTGGTTGTGGTACTTTATGGCTTGTTTAAAATCACCCAGACTCTGGTAAGCATTGCCAAGATTGCCATAAGCAGCTCCTTCTCCAGCCTTCTCCCCCAGTTCTTTGGCAATGCTAAGATCTTGGTTGTGGTACTTCATGGCTTGTTTAAAATCACCCAGACTCTGGTAAGCATTGCCAAGATTGCCATAAGCACGTCCTTCTCCAGCCTTGTCCCCCAGTTCTTTGGCAATGCTAAGATGTTGGTTGTGGTACTTTATGGCTTGTTTAAAATCACCCAGACTATCAAAAGCATTGCCAAGATTGCCATAAGCACGTCCTTCTTTAGCCTTTTCCCCCAGTTCTTTGGCAATGCTAAGATGTTGGTTGTGGTACTTTATGGCTTGTTTAAAATCACCCAGACTCTGGTAAGCATTGCCAAGATTGCCATAAGCAGCTCCTTCTCCAGCCTTGTCCCCCAGTTCTTTGGCAATGCTAAGATCTTGGTTGTGGTATTTCATGGCTTGTTTAAAATCACCCAGACTCTGGTAAGCATTGCCAAGATTGCCATAAGCACCTCCTTCTCCAGCCTTGTCCCCCAGTTCTTTGGCAATGCTAAGATGTTGGTTGTGGTACTTTATGGCTTGTTTAAAATCACCCAGATTCCGATAAGCAATGCCAAGATTGCTATTAGCACGTCCTTCTTCAGCTCTATCTCCCAGTTCTTTGGCAATGGTGAGATGTTGCTGGTAGGCATCAATCTTTTTTTTTATCATTTTGTATACGTATGTTGATGTGACTTTTGTCCTTACATGGCGTCAATTATTCACCTAGTAAACATGAATGTATAAAAGATATTATTTTAATTAGTTACTTATTTTCCGCGGGATTTAATTTCGCGAGTTTTTGAAAAATTCAACGGGTTGAAAGTTATTTTTAACGTTTTAACGTATTTTTGGATCAAATTCAGCGATGCCTTTTCTGTTTTCGCAAAATTAAATCCCGCAAATATTATTATTAAGAATAAGGGTTTGTTAAAATAATGTTTTATTATCTTAGGGATGGACCATTAGAAAAGTGATGGGGGTGGTGGGGAAAAAAACAAAAAAAAATTCATGCAAGGCAAAATGTCCGAAAAAAAAATTCATGCAAGGAAAAACCCAAAGAAAAAAATTCATGCACAAGATGGGCCTTATTTTGACATTAAACCAGAATTGTAATTCTTCTCGAAAAGTGTTTCAAAATGCACCAAATGGCATCAGAGCGTGTCCAGATTTTCAAAATTTTCCTGGGAGAGGATGCCCCCGGACTCCCCTACGGAAATGGGCCTCCCGCCCATCTTAACACGGCAGGGCTAATTTGCGGAGCGCAGAAGGCCGAACACGAAACAAAATCACCGAAGCAAGCAAAACTCAACCGGAGTGCTTGCACTTAGGTTAGCCTAAAAAGCGTTCCGGTTAGTTTGGATATCGCTCAGGTTGGCCTAAAAAAAGGCCCAGGTTAGCGTGTTTATGGTTAGCTCTCGATAATGGTAATGGTTTTGCTTGTTTCGGCGATTTTGTCTCGCGTTCGGCGTTAAGCGTTCTATTTCACCTGCTGATTTTAATACCTTATTGTGACTTAATATTTCGAGAAAATTGTCAAAATACTGAACTGCATAAACAAACAGTTAGTCTCAGAATTGGCACAACTGATTTTGCTTGACGAGCTTTGGCCTCAAAAAATTATGCCCAGGAGGTTGCCAGGAAATGCGACATGAAACAGGACCGCAGATCTGTTCCTTTTGTCACGCAGTCTCTGCATTCGCGGTTTTGAAAAAGGTCTCATGTGGTCGTATAAATGTATCCAGTGACATATTCATCTGTTTCTCTTTTTCGTTCTCTCTAGGGAAGCCGTGAATATTATAAACTGCTAGAAAGAGTCTGGAAAATATTTTTGATCAGTAGATGGTGCTTATTTTGCGAAATACGTTCTTTTATTACAGTAATAATAAGCCATGGGTAGATTCAATCTACCCTTAGCCTAATTTGCTTTTTTTTTCGATGGCAAAGTTCGTCAGTTTCCATAGCAATAGTTTCCAATGACACTGAACAGAACCATATTCTGGGTTTTCATGTTACGTCATAAAATTCTGAAATCAAAATTCAAAAGGCCTGCTAAACTTTTGATATCACTAGGTGTAAGATAAACTAAAAATATATCTTTTCGCAAATTCAGCTTGGTTGTGCCCTTCGTTTTAAAAACAGAGCATTTTGAATATTCGAGTTCTCCACCGTATGTGATATCAAGCTGAGTGCCGTGACAAAGTTGTTTTGATTCAAAAAAGGCCTTTCCTTTCCATTTTTGCAGATCGAACATTCCCAGTGTACTAAGTGCTGTTTATGTGAAAGTGTAATAGATCATGAGCCAAAAGTAGTCGCTATTAATAGGAAAATTAAGTTCCAGATGTTTCTCTGACATTACGGCGGCCATGTTTGTGCCCCTCGGAAGGACACAAATATGGCGTCTCCATACTGAGCTTTATAAATTTGCGTGGAAAGGTTCGGCAAATAACTCGCAAACGGTGCAACGCACAGACCTGAGATTTGAACAAATCGTTTATCTATTTATCTTCTATAATATCTGAAATTCATAGCTTCTGTCGTTGAATGGTTTCGATTTTATTTTTTTATTGCGTGACAGTGAAAACCACCAGTAACAAAACGAAACTGAAAACAGTTCGACATTTTCCTTTCCAACAAAGCAGAGCTAGTTTGACGACTGCACCAAGTACTGCAGAAAGATGATATTGATTCAGAAGAAGAGAGCTCGAACGCCGAAACTTAAGTATTAAATTTCGCAAAAACCTTTTTTTGCGGGTCGCGATTTTTGAAAATCGCGAAAATTAAGTCCCGCGAAAATAAGTAACAATAAGGTACATCACAATCAGTGCTAACTTTTGGGCCCCCTCACCTCAAAATTCATTCCTACGGGCCTCAAAAGGTGTATTAATTACACAATTTTTCACTATACACCTGTAAACTGCCAGTTACTTTTTGAATTTGTCATAAAATAAATGGAAAGTGACGTTAAAGTACAAGCTATGTATTTAATAAATCAAAGAAGCGCTGTTTTTAATAAATTCAATAGCAAATTGTGCATGAAGCAGATTTTATCAAAAAAAAAAATTCGTGCACAGCGCTGCAGTCAAAAAAAATTCTTGCACAGGCAATAGGCCAAAAAAAAAATTCTTGCAAGCCAAAAATTCCCCACCCCCCCATCACTTTTCTAACGGTCCGTCCCTTAGGTAGTCTCCTGAGTAATACTTGTTATGTAGTACACCTTAAAAGCTTTCCTAAAAATATAGCTTTTGATTTGATTCGTTTATTACTTCGTTTATTACTTTTCGATTACTCAATGGAGACATGGTGTTTTCAAGAAAAACAAAAGTGTCATGTTACAAAAGTGAGATAAACAAAAGTGTCATGTTACATGCGTTTCAAAAAAACAAAGGTATCGTTTTACAGTGTTTGACAAAAACACAAAAGTATCCTGTAACAAACAAAAGTATCGCGTTAGGGTTGTAAAAAAGCAAGCAACATAATAAGCGCTAACAGAATAAGCCATTTCGTGACATTTTGGCAATTAAATTAGTTCTTGTTTTTTCTAAATGATAAAAATTTACTATTGAACGAAACAGTTTTGACGTAACAAATTGCACATAAAAATCATTTTGTCTGCAACATTTTTTTTTTCAAAGAAATGTCCCTTAGTCGTAGCAAGGGGCTATGTAGTTAGTGATGCACCATGCACAAATAGCTCAACTATCCCAACAGGACCAACACCCAGTCTTAGCCCAAGCAACCCAATCAATTGAAAAAATAACTCCCGCACGCTTAGCGTGCCTATGTTTTACTTTTGCTACTATTCAGATTTGTCGGAGACAAGTAGTTCAGAAAAGGAAGTGGAACAAAAGTATTTATTACTAGCGAATGTTGATAGGATGTAGACGCATAAAGTAACAGGTAACGGATTGAGCAATGTAGTGTATTTGTTTGTAATCGATCGTCTCAAAACTTCTTCTGACATTTGAAGGGGTTTCGTTTGACAACCCCCTTGTTACTTCAATCGACTACATTTCTTTACTTTCTTTACAAAATTACTGTCAGTCAAAAACACACGTAATCTGGCAAACAAAATGTTGTACTACGTATTTAAGCGCGAAGTTCGACAAATTTGTTTAATAGTGACGGGCGTGCTTACTTGATTTAAAGTCCTTCAAAGTTTAGTTTGCTATGACATCGCTGTAACACAAATTTCATGTCTTGGTGCCCGTCGTATCAACGGGGTTCTACTACCTAACTTTCAAATAATGCATGGAAGAGCTGTGAATTGATACCGTTAATTTACTTCAGTCGAGTGGAATCGATCACTTCAAGTAGAATATCTATTGTTCACGCATCACACCATTTTTACTTTGTCTGAGATAGACCGAGATAGGTCCGGAGCACTGACCCTGTTTAGGGGCAAACCGTTTGACTTTGACATTCGGCCAAAAATTGACCTACATCCCTCTCACCCTCCCTCAAAAGACAAATGGTTCGCCTCCTCGAGGAAACACAGCTAGAAACGTGGAGATACAATCACTACAGATAAAGGGTTCCATTTCCGGATATCTAAATACCCGACGCAGTCTTGCAGCCACACCCTCTCACTTTTCCAACGTACCTACTGTAAGAGAACTGATGTAATTGCACCCGTATATCTAGTTAAATTATAGCAAACGCACCACCAATATAACTTTATCTTTAACAACATAACCGGTGGTTTCTAGGACATTAAGGTATCAGCATACCCCAAATGACCATCTTCCGTTGAAGCTGCTTTACCGCTCCGCGTTTATCGAAAACCCCAGTAAAGTATATATTTTATGAAAGCCTAAGAGTTGAAGATTTCAACAATGTATTTATTTGAAGATGAAAAGTTAATGTTGTGCGAATAGAGCGTTTGATTTCCAAAAGTACCGAGGCTCACAAATCCAGTTCGTTTCCGGTCGGAATTGAACGGGAGAACACGATCAACGTCGCTATGTGTTCTTCACACCTTCCTCTAAAAAGTAGACCAAGCGCGGCGAAAAAAAGCGATCGCGGTCGCAAGCAACGCAAAGGACCCGGCAAAAGACGAAAGCGTGGGAATTCTGATGCCAGTGCGGACATTTCGACTCTTGCACCTCCAAACACCGAGGACATCAAGCAAGCCATGCTTTCGTAAATGAGAGCATCAGGTTAAGAAGAGTAACTGTGTGGTGGTGAACTTTCAGTTCAAGATATCAGTCACGGGTAATGCACATGCAAATACACTTCTCTCAAAACATAACAATGGCGCGTTCGTCGTCTTTGGCGATGCTTTTACATGTGTAAAACCGCTTCCATTAGAGCCAAAACCAAAACAGATCAGCTGGCACTAACTTCTCCGGCTTCTTTTTCGTGTTGTTCTGCTTCTAATGCCAGCAGTTTCTCCTGCTCAAAATACGACCCTTTGTCGCTTGCGGCCAGAGCTTGGGCCAAATCTTTGTCAAATGTTTTCATCTTTTTCCGTTTCGGCGCATTCTTCGCACTTGCAAGCGGACACGAGCTTTTCCTTTTTTTCTTTGAAGACATCGCCGAGTAAATTTCAACGTAGGCTTTCAAAACACTCGAATCAACTCGTCGCTCGAACTTGCGTGATTGTGATAACAGCATGCATGTCGCGTTCCTGTCACGTGACCTTTAATGTGAGGTTAATCCGTTGTGACAGGCTGTTGACAGCAATCAATTAGAGACAATTAATGCAAAGATTCGTTTTTTCTTCATAACTTCGTTTAGAATCAACCTTTTTCCAATCTTTTTTTTTTTTTAATGAAAGGCCGAAATGAGACCTATTTGAAAGAATCGAAATATTTTTTTCTTCAAAATGATGAATTTTGGGGTACGCTGATACCTTAATAAAAGAACACCAAGACAGAAATAACGGCATACAACAAAGGAAATAGGAGGAGACAATAACAACACTAACAAACTACCCGGAAATAGACTGGACACTAGTCAAATTAAACCCAACGGAGAGGGGCACGCTATTTTTGCTCGCGCTTCAATTTTTTTCCCCTTCCAGCAAAAATAGCATGTCCCTCTCTGCTGGCTCACTTTAACTGGTATATATCATGCTTGGTCTACCTGTGCCTAAATAAGCTTCACGTTACTGTGTTGACTGGCAGAATTCTTACTTTCCGATCTTCAATATCTTAAATATCTGTGGATTAGCGTTCGATTCCATCGTGAAGTGAAATCGACATACATATCTTTAGTCTGTCAGCCGACAAATTAAAGATAGTTCCCGTCATGTCGCTCTGATCCTTTCTACTTGAAATAAACCTTTCTACACTAATCATTTGATTGCTGGGGTGCTACGAGGTCCCAGTACATCTCAGCCAAATTAATATTCCATAATCCAGTAAGCCGATTATTTTGCAGCCATTTGAGCGCTTTCAAAGACAATTATTATCTCCTATATACCAAAGTTTCGTTTCTATTCACCTTTAATTCAATTCGTGGTTTCTTCGATCTCCTGGCATCGACTGGTAGCATAAATATTCTCTTGAAAAATAACAAAAACCCCGGTCGGGGTGTGCTGATTGGCCGTCTTTGCCTAGCCCCCCGGCTAGGACTTTCGCCTAGCCTCACAGGCTAGGTCTTTTGCCTAGCCCCACGGCTAGGACTTTTTTCCCATTTAACCACTGGGACCGTGGTTGAGATCTCCGAAGAGATCTCAAAGCACACCCCTGTTGGAGCCGGAGCCCCCACCACCGCTCCGTCATTCACCATCGCACGAGTCGTCAAACAGGGTACAGAAAGTGGCCAACTTTCTTCCCCCTAGACTCCACCGAATTTGCGAACTTACCCATCCCATGTACCATTCAGCCTTATATTTTGCTCGCTTCTTCATTTCTCACACTTGTGGTGCGCTCTTTGTCGTTCACTGACGAAAATGTCAGCGCAGGTGCTGCTAAAATTATCACGTGTCCAATTTCCGCAGATATGATTGGCTCATGAGTCGAGAATGCCCTCGAGAAGGGAGGAAAAATGGCTGCCATTTGAAGGACGATAGCCTCTTGGTTTTCTTGCCTTTTTTCGAGTTCGTGAAATTGTCTAGCTTCGATTTCAAGTGGAACTTATTCTCTAATAAACTGCACGACGGCTCGGCGTTGCAACATGGTGATTTCTCCAAAAAAAGGCTTGCGAAAAAGGTGAGTTATTTTCACATGTTTTGAAAGTGCAAACCTCCTGCCACCTCGTACAAAAAATTATAATAAACGGTTAAAAAAACAACTCCTGAGCTTCGTGTAGACATATGATTAAGCTTGTCGAGGAAGCAGGCAAAGTGCAATGGTTTGTCAGGAGTAGACTGTTTTTGTGCGATATTATGACCTCGTATTTTGACAGCGCGATATGAACATAAACAATTCGATCGAGTGAAAACTAGTTTTAATGTTAATAATAATAATAATAATAATAATAATAATAATAATAATTCATATTTATGCATCAAACAATGATATGCTGGTTACAAACACTGTATATTTTTGGTTTTTGTCAGGTGAACTCCTGTGTGCAAGAAAGAGTCGGTGAAAGTCAATAATGAATTTTTTTGGGTGCTTTTAAATGAAATGGGCCTCTAAGAATTAAAATGCAAGATAAATTAAGGTGTGTAGAATCTAACAGCAAACAAGTAGTTAATTCCATGCCAATTTTTAAATCTTTCTATTAATTGGTAGTTTATTTTTTATAAGTTTTAATAAACAAAAGACAAGAAAAATAGAAATCAAACAACTTTGAGAATTTTCAAAATGAAAAAAAATATATATAATTCACAATATATCCAAGATATGTTACAAGAAAGGTTGTTACAACAGTACATGTGCTTATTCACAATATTTGGTGTTCAAATACTTTCACATGGGAGCAATAACATTATATTAAGGTAATTACATTTTTTTATTAAGAATTCATTTTGTCTTGGAAAGATTATAATTTATTCATTCTAATTACTATCTCTGTGTTGGTTGGCTGAGAGCATACAGCCATTTCACACTGATGCCTGATATCTACAGATAGTAGTTACAGTTAATATAGGCTTTCTAATTACAGTCCTTTCCAAACATTTTCATTTCCCCATACTCACACAATCATGTAATGTGTGACTGTGTTTAGCGATCCATTCTGTTCCAAGTTAATTCTTGCCTGTGCATCTGGTTACAAAAACACTGATAGTCCATCACACCGTGAATCACGGCAACAATAATGAAGATGAAAGTGTGGAGCACACATTAGGATTTAAGTGACTTGTTGGTGCACACAAGAAGCTCAGACAGGATAACATTTGCAAGTGAAACTATGAGCTGAGCCAGAGAATGAGCGGAAAGATATTGATGCTGTTGCAATTGACATGGATTGTGGTACTGGGTGGTTTCACATTTGGTATATTGCCAGTGAACTGATGCAGTCTCTAGAACATCCTCTGATTTTACATAGTCCATATCGTATGTCTGGGCTACTATCCATCATAATCACAACTATAACAAAATTCTCGAATCTGATTGGTTCTTAGCATGCCCTATTTTTTACCAAATTGAAGCATGCGCGGCTAAAGTGTCCAATAACAAAGTGTCCAACAACAAGGTGTCCAATAACAAAGATCACGTGTTGCGCATGCGCGCGCTCTTTATTTGGTTCCTTTTGTGACTAAATACTCCTTGATATTCCTAAAACCTTCAGCTTCAAGAATGTTTTTTTTTTGCCTTCGTGATGATAAAGGTCGCCACACACGAGGGGACTAGTCGTAGGGACTGGTCACAGGGACTGGTCCCGGGGACAAAGTCAAAAATCCGGTCGCAGGGACTGAATTTTGGTCCCCCATTACTTATAACCCACTGATTAATTTTTTTGGTGCTGATTGGACAAAACGCATCGCGTGGTACAAAATTGGATGACGGGTATGCCAGGGGGAGAAGCGGGTGGGGGCACTCAGGATTTCAAGTTTTCAAGTGACAGGGATGATCAAAGGATTTTTTAGGTTTGAAATTCAGTCAGTATGATGGATAACAAACATGAGCATTCAATTTATAACATTTTTCTTTGTGTTGTCATTTAACCCTTCCTGGAAGTTTTGAGGGTTGGTCAATGTTTGATGCAGGAATTTTTTTTTTTGGGGGGGGGTCTTGGTTTTTGCTCCCATTCATATATCAGTCATCCCTGTCACTCCCCCTGGGATGGGTATCAAACAATAATCCTTGCCCGATTTTATAAATGTTGCCCAATTCTACAGACAAGTACAAAAGAAATAAATAAAGCTACATTTTCAGATCCAACTAATTAATAAAATCAGTGTTGAAAAAATTATGCGAACCAATCAACTTGAATTTATTTCAATGCTGTGATTATCACTGTAGCTTGGAGTCGTCATGTACAAATGCCCCTATGGAGGATTACGCCCTTGGCTGAAAGATTGTCATAAAAAATTTAACTGTTCATTTTTGGACAATTTTTCAGCCTCGGTCATTGTCCTCCAATACACCAGCCACCTGAAAGGGTTTATTTGCTATTACAATAATACAAGGAAAGTGGGAAATATATGTTATGGTTAGAATTCAGAGATATTTCATTACTTATTAATGCACTTTCAATTGAGTGTCAAGGGTAGAGTTATTTTCAGATAAGAATCAAAACCTATAATCAACAATTACCTTGGTTTTGCTTTACTATGAATTCCACAACTGACATCACTGATTTGCTCATTCATTCACCTGAAAGCCTTTATAAAAAATCAAAGCGACAATTTTGTTTGGTCACATGACCCACATCCGGCTTTCTGATTGGTTGCACCAAAATTTTTCCCCCTCTGATTGGTTACTAAACCAAGTAACGCCTTATACTATTCCAGCTCATTACCATTGCATTACGGGCAATCGTGATTCAGAATTCAAACTTGTAGACATTGTATACTAAAAATTCCAAAACATTTAAGAATTTGCAAATTCTGTTCATGTGATAAGGCAGAAAATCTCACTGTGGCTAAATTAATTATGTTGTTTGATGTAATGTTTAAAATAATTTTAATTTCTTTAATTAATTTTTAAATTTATTTGATGTAATTTTAAATAAAATTAATTTTATATGTACCTAAAATAATTGTCATAAAATACTATTTCTTTTTTTTAATAACATAGATCCTTTCGTTAAGCTATTTTAAAAATTATCTGGGCGAGTGCAACTTGAAAGTAAGTCACCCAAATGGCGAGCGCTCCAAAATTTTAGTTTCCAACCCTGAATATACATCATTTGTTTAACTTATGGTATTAATACATTTATAGTAATACCTCTTATTACTGAGGTCCACATTTTTTACTCATTACTAAATTTATACCCGTAAACGCACTTGTCTATCTTTAATGACACATATATACCTATCACTTGGCTACTTAAGAAGTAGTCATAAAACGCTAGTTGCAATATTTATAATGAATTGCTTTCTAGTTCATCTTGAAAGTGCTAATTAGCCTGAACTGCTCTATTGCACCTATTAAAAATACAAGTGGGCTAAAAAAAGTTTAGGCCGCAGGACCTATAGGCTAGCTATGCCACTGGCAACATCTGAAGAGCGAGCCAGCACCATCTGCATTCATCCAATTAATATATATGCTGTAGTAAATAAATAAAGGCGGCAAATTTTAAGCTCGGTAATAAATAATGAAGATGATCTTTTTCAACAATGACACGAAATATAGATGGTAATAAAGATGGTAAATTAGAATTTTTCTTTGTCCCATGTTCGTGTGATTGATGAAAAACATCATCTTCATTATTTATTACTGAGCTTAAAATTTGCCATCTTTATTTATTTACTACACACTTGATGATTTCGATATTGCTGATCCTGGCAGTATGCAGGACGTGTGTCACATATCAGCCTAGTAAATGGCCTAGCTCACCACGAGTCTCTCGTACCTCAGTTGGTTAGAGCACCCAACGTATCTGGGAGGCCATGGGTTCCATTCCCGTCGGGGACTCAGAATTTTTCTTTGTCCCATGCTCGTGTCATTGTTGAAAAAGATAATCTTCATTATTTATTACTGAGCTTAAAATTTGCCATCTTTATTTATTTACTACACACTCAATGATTTCGATATTGCTGATCCTAGCAGTATGCAGGATGCATGTCACATATCAACCTAGTAAATGGCCAAGCTCTCCACGAGTCTCTCGTACCTCAGTTGGTTAGAGCGCCCAACCGCTATCTGGGAGGCCAAGGGTTCGATTCCCGTCCAATGCTTGTGTCATTGTCGAAAAAGATCATCTTCAATATATATGCTGTTTCATGATAAAGGAGTATATATATATATATATCTTTCTTACAAAATAACCTTTTGCTCTATCAAAATAATTACACTGTAGTACTTAAAATAAATTTCTTTGGTATAAAATGGTGACAAATAAGGATAGGGTCTAAAAGTACTTTACAAGTGATGGACTGAACCCTGGTAAGTACTCTTACAGGCAGCATTAAAGAACCAAAAGAATGGGCTATGAAAAAACAGTTGAGGAATCACTTTCATTAGCTTGTGATTCCTCGCTTTCTTTTGATACTGCTGACTGCACACCATCGATTGTCTATAAGAGTACAAGTAGTGGACAACTTTTGGTTATTTGAGCCTTCTTACACAAATTGAACATGCATAAGAAGGCTTTGCTTCCTTTTAACTTGATTCCAAACATATGTATGAGAATATCTATGAAAGCATAGTTTTGTATACAATTAGGAGGTCACACAGCGTAGAGTTCACCGGTTGACTAAGTCAACTCCGAGTCCAAGTCAAATCGGAGTGGAACTAGCTGCAAGCGAAGCGGAGTGGAACTAACCGCATGCAAACTGGAATGGAGCTAACCGCAAGAAAACAGGAGTGGAACTAACCGGAATATACAATGTAACAAACCGAAACCAAACTGGGAAATCCAGGCCAAAAATCCAACTCGAACATCTGTACTTTCTACTCGCGATCTTGTGAACGACTTGCGAAAGACAAAACCTCATGGTCTGGAGATTGAAAGGTATATTGCTGTCCAGTGACTCGGTCTGACTCGGACTCGGATGTGACTCGGGCTCGGAGTTGACTCGGGAAATGGAATTACTCACACAGCGTACCAGATAACCATTTTCATACATGAGTATTTTAGGCAAATTTTAAACATACGTACCTGTAATTAACAAAATTACAATTATCATTGTTCTTGCTTTTCAAACAAGCTTCACAGGCTGGCTGCAGTTTTGTTGTGCCAGCCTTGTTTTAGATGTTTTCTTACTTGTTGTGCCTAATATTTTCTCCAATATGTGGCACGATCAATAGCTGCTATAATTAGACCAAAGGACAAATCACCATCCCAGCTAATCCCTGCTGCTTATTTTATTAATTTTTGAACAGAACAACCAGTTACTGCTGAATGTAAGATAAAGATAATTATTAAACATTTGTTGTTCTTCAAAGTGAAAGTTTCAATTCTATGAGTTGCTGGTCACCTAGAAGATGATATCCCAATTCAATGCAAGGCAATTAAGCTATTAAAAATGACTTGAGTATATTGTAAGAATAATTCTTATAATGTTTCTGTGTTTCTTCTTGTAGGTTAACAGGTCATCAAAGTGTTAGATGTACTCTAGAGAGTGCCTTTGCTCACTCTGTTTGTATGAAACACTTTAAATTTTCTTAGTGTTGAACTAAACTGTACTACAACCAGTTTCAAAATTGTTGAGACACTCACCCAAAAATTGTATTCGTCTTTCAAAGATATGCCCTCGCTTCAAAAATAAACATGTAAATCTTATTCTGAACCCCCCTCCCCATTTCAAAGTTGCTGCCTGAAAGTTTAAATATAATCCTGAAATTCGGACAACATTGATCAGGGGGAAAGGGGGCGATGCAAGGTAACAATATGAAAATATCATAAATGGAATTCTTGACCAAGAGTGTCTCAACCCTTTTTGAAACTGGTTGTAGCTAGATTGTATAAAATTGGTTCAGTTTTACCCTTGGAACAATTTAGGATTATTCTTTTGTCTTATATTCATTATCATGTGTTAACATACACTGGAAGAACAAATTAGGAAAAATACCAAACTGTAATCCAAGGGTAAAATTGGACAACATACATGTACAGTTACTTGATGAAAAAAAAAAGCTTACTATTTTTGTTTGAAAATGACTCTCCGTCTTGGACTCAGCTGCCGGGTCACAGAAATACTGATCCTGTAAATGGCAAATTAAATTTAGAGATGAAAATCATAGTTAATGTTAGGTTGGTTACTATTGTCCATATACTTCGTGCTATTACATTTACATGTATGGTTCATCGGCTGTAAAATGTGGAACTTTGAGAGGGTAATGGAAGGCAGGGGACATAATCCAGCCCATGTTGAACATTTTTCATCAAAATAAAGTTAAAATGCACAAATTATACAATCTCCTCATGACAAGCCGTGAATAACTTGGTACGTAATCACAAGGTAAGCTGTCCTCATGGGAAAAACATGTTAAAGGGTCACCTTAACATCTCGAATTTCAGGAATTTCCTTTAGTTAAGCATCCTGTTACAATGAGAGTTTTTTTATATGCAAATATTTTGATTCCATTCACTGCTTAATAATATTTCAATGCTCTGAATATATGCAAAAGTGGAAGGGCTTAAGATGAAATTATAATTTAATAATTGCATTTGGATATGTGTCAGTGGAGCCCTACTTCAGGTACAGCTGTAAATAAACACCTGGGGTATCTATGACATCTATTAAAGTTTGGAGTCCTTGGGGGGGTGTTAAACAGATATGAGGCTGTCCTCATGGGAAAAACATGTTAAAGGGCACACCGAATTTCAGGAATTTCCTTTACTTAAGCATCCTGTTACAATGAGAGTTTTTTTATATGCAAATATTTTGATTCCATTCACTGCTTAATAATATTTCAATGCTTTGAATCTATGCAAAACTGGAAGGGCTTAAGATGAAATTATAATTTACGGTAATAATTGCATTTGGTGATGTGTCAGTGGAGCCCTACTTCAGGTACAGCTGTAAATAAACACCTGGGGTATCAATGACATCTATTAAAGTTTGGAGTCCTTGGGGGGTGTTAAACAGATATGAGGCATTCATTAGAGAGACACCTTTTTTTTCACTTTAACTGTAACAACATCAACAAAACAAGTAAGATTATACATAGTTTGCGTGTGGAGTAAGAAAGAAAACAGAGTTTGTGAGTAGGAGACCAATACAATCTGAGCAGATGTCATTCATAGTTTAAAATCAATTGTCTTTATCGTCATCGGGGCCAACCATATCCTTGCCCTTTTCAATGGTTGAGGTGATTCTTGTGTGGGGGGTTGTTGGTGGTGGTGGGGTGTCTATGCTAGAGAGGAGCATCTAATACAAACTTTGTATCTCAAAAAAACATTCATTAGATAAATACGAAGTGTTTATTTGAGTGGTATTTTTTAGATTATTTATATCCTGGCGTGATCAATCGATGAAACCGATAATTGATAACAATCGATGGCAATAGATACCAATAGATAATCCAATTAATCGATTGATATCGGAAATCGATGACCAATCAATGGCCCAAAAATTTGTGTTTTTTAATTGCTATCGATTTTTATCGATTATCATCGATTGTCATCAATTCTCATCGATTGCCATTGTCACTGGCCTGTGAGGAGACTACCGAAATAAGCAGATACACTGAATAAACACCAAATATAAGCCTGATACCCGGGGGAAATAACAAACAAGGATACTGGAATAATCTCGGGAAAAATTATGCAACTTACACTAAAATTTAGTTTCTCACAGGCCTGTTGACTGCGATCATCAATCACCTTCAGCGCATTGCCGCGATCACCTCTCTTCTTCTGAATCGTAGCAATAGACCCGGGCAATAGAACACGACCACTTGCAGAAGTAGCATGGGTCGTATTGCAGGAATTATTGATAGATACTTGATCGAAAACAATCTGCTTGACATCAAAAGATAGACAATGATAATCGATGGCAGTTGATAGCAATCGATGACATTTGAGGACTCAAGCTTGTGATTATCGATTGGTCATCGATTGGCCGATAGCAAGCAATAACAATTAAGTAATTGGCATTGATTGGCGGTATCGATTGATCGATTGGATTTCCGATGATCGATTGTCATGGATTGATTACGCCGGGTTTATATACACGAATACTTTTACAGAGCTTGATGTTTATCTTTGATACTCGCTTCACAGGAAATGATAAAAGAGTTTTGTCATACTTTGCAATCAGTTTATATATTTTTTTAACAACCTAATACCTACCGAGTGATCAAATCTCATTTCTCCTCAAAACAACAAGCCATATTGAAACAAATCACCCTATTATGGTACTATGAGAAATGTGTACTGAGACTGTAAGGAGAATCTGTATGTTGACACAGCAGGGCTGTCAGGGCTGTACTAAATGAATTTATGCTGCCGTTTTTCCTCTAAAAAGAATTAGTGCGGTTTTTTTAATGCTGAAGTTTTCCTCAATTTGTGCACCGCGGAAATCGCCAAAAACAAGCAACAAATTTAAGTCCAACTGCATGATTGAGTAAGAGTTGGAACCGCGACTACATGTACCACAGGTTACCGTTGGCAATTTACAAACCAATTCCTTTTTCGGCAGACAAATCAAATTTAATAGGACAAAAGTTGAGAGTTCAAAGACTTGGAATTTCTCGATCTGATTTCGGGAACGGGAATTGACAAGTTTTCGCATCATATCAGTCAGAAACTCGTTTTTTGCGAAGATATTAGCAACAGATATAACTTGTACGTAAGCTTACTTACAATCTTTCTGTATCCGAGGACACACCAGAACCTGTGTATTTCCTTCCGTTTGTTTGGCAATCTTTTCAAGGCAAATTGCAAACGAAACCCAAAATTGAAAGTGCAAGTGAAGCGGAAGTGATGATTGCTTCGAGCTTCAGCAAATTTTTTCGGTACGGGAGGCTGGAGACGAACCACACGCAAAGAACGCCTTGCAGAAAATGATTCAACATGGAGTACATGGGATGTGTTTTGAGTAAGAAATGTAACTGCAAGTTGTCCAATTCATGAAAAGTTGCAGTAATTTCGTTTTAATTGTAACAGAAGAAAGTTTGTCAATCGGTAGACTTGTGTGAAGTGTACAGAATAGCGGGAGATTTGGGCCGAAAGAAAGAGGAGCGGGAAAGGAGTAGCAACAGACTTCCATAGAGAGCTTATAGCTTGGATAAACGGCTAGTTCCACGAGTTAAAGAGGTAAAAAATACTTGCCAAAACAACTAATTTGTTTGGTTTATTCAGAGAAATAGCAACCGTAAATTAGCCCTAAGGTCGCGCAGAATTCTTGCTCATTAATAAATTCATAAGCAATTTTTTTGACCGGGTGTCCGAATTTTGAATATCGATTCCTTTAAAACTTATCAAGGTTAATAGGGGATGATGGAATTTTATCATGATTGTCGTTTTACTGAGAGATGAACGTTTACTTTGATGCTACAAGCTCTTAAATGTTAATCGGCAGATAATGCGATTTCGTGTGCAAGTAGTTTCCAGCTAGAATATACTACCAAATTAAAGTCATTAAACGACTATAAAATTATAGAACCTGGTGGTAAATCAAAACCTCTTTTGTGTTCTGGTCAGAACGAAATTCGCGAATTTAAAAATTGCTTGGAGTTATTGACTCCTAAGAAGGTAAAAATGTGAAATCTAAACTTCGAAACGTGTTATCTTCTTTTTGAAAAGGGATTTTAAAAATTTGTTTTGACCATGCAGAACACACTAGAGTACACCAAGTTTATGTTTTATGATACCAACATGATGAATCAGTCAATGCAACAAACTTCTGAAAACGAGGGAGATTTTGAACAGGCATCAGATCCTTCCAAATTGATTGAAAAGAAAAAAGGTTTTAACATGTAAAGAGTAGATAGTAAAGTTTTTTCTGCCAGCCAGAGCTGCATTAAAGAATCCATGTTCCATGTTTTTGCTTTCTGGTTGATGAAAATTTTCTGCATTCAATTAGCTTACTCTTGTCCAACATTTGAATTCTTTACTATCAGTTGGTCTAATTTGTAAAATATTTGTTCATGAGTCACTAGTCCACTGCAGATGTTCTTGACACTGTATGCCGTGTTTACCTTGGTAAAGTGCTGATGACATCTCATCAGCAAATTTACAATTTAAAATGTTCATTGCTTAATAATAATTATTGTGTTTAATGCTTGTTTCTTTACAGATACAGTTTCACCAGAAAGTAAAAGAATAGGGACCTAACCCTAAGAGCATGAATACAAAATACTTAATCCTACAAGAGCTACTGAGGACAAAAGTCTAGTCCCTCACCACATTTGGACCTGGGCTGAAAAATCTAAATCTAACAAAAACTAAAAGTGGAATCAAGACATTTAACTATCAGACATAACTATTTTTATTCACAAAATGGTCTATTTTTATGCAAAAATCTTCTTTTTGTTTTAGTGAACCAATATGGCTGGTTACGTGGGTGAAATTGCTCTTTTTGGTTTACTAAAACAAAAGTCAATTTTTGCATAAATATAGAGTTTAATAATTCTTGGAGGAAATTGTGGCTTGGTAAACCAATATGGCCGCCATTTCTTTGTTTTGGAACACCAATATGGCTGCTGTGACATATGAAAACACTCTATACAGCATTCAGTTGAATGCTGTATTGAGTGTTTTCATATGACGTCATGGCAGCGCCATATTGGTGACATCATAAGAAAATGCTCTGTATGGCCATTGGTGACATGAGTGAAAACGCTCTATATGTTACTTTGCTAATATGAAATACGGAATACGAAAATACAGAATGGGAAGTCTAGTTAAGTTTGGTGAACTTTCGGAAATTAAATTTGCAAACAACAATTTAGAATTCTTTGGAGTTTCCGGCAGTCTTTGGAAATATTTTAATTCTGATTAAACAAGCAAAAAGGCTTGGTTAGATGAGTAGTACAAAATTAACTAACCACTAATCTGATGAATTAAAACTTTTTGAACTTAGAACAAAGATGTGTCTTCTTGTGCACTAAATTCTACCCCAGCAAAAGAAATGACTGATGAGACCCGAAATATTTTATAGTGATTATACATAGCACTACACTGTAATAGCTACAATCTGGATAAACAGTGGCAATAAAATAAAGGTGAAAATGAAGAATTGACTTTGAAAAATGTATACATCTTTCAGGGTTGGAAACTAAAATTTCGGAGTGCTCACCATTTGGGCGAGTGACCTTCAAGCTGCACTAGCCCAGATAAATTTTCACTCACCCAGTCTCCTAGCTCCACACAAACACGGAAAACATTAACACCTCCCCCCCCCCCCCCCCCCCCACCCCTCCGCATGAACATCAACATCGCAAGATCCATGGACCGTTGTTGACGTGCTGTTATCAAAAGCGGTATTTTCCTGCTAGCGGATACTTTAGACACCCTAGCAAGAAATCTCCACATTTTAGCACTAAGTGAGTTCAAATATACAGTATCTTTTCATCGTTTAACGGTTACCAAGGGCAACCATTTTTGTATATATGTTTGCGAACCAGAAATTAGTTTGCGACAAAGCGCCAGGTTTGTGGGAGATTTCAAAATGGTAAACAGTGTAAATTATTTCAAAGTGGAAAGAAAAAAAGCCGAAAATCGTACTTGCCAAAACGGGCGAGGGATCGGTGATCTGTACTCGCCCGACAGTTTTGACACTCGAGCGTTTATGTCCAACCCTGATCTTTATAGGTGTTTTTTTTTTATTTTGCTATTTTGGTATCGTATCGGGGGGGGGGGGGGGGGGGGGTTCAAACCATGTCTCAGTTAGGATACATTGCATTTTCATTAAAAAAAATAAATAAATAAAAGTTCAAAATGGTGAACAGTGAAATAATTCCTTGAGGCCTCACATTTAATTAATATAATTGGTTCTAATGATTCCCAGCTGGGTGAGCTATTTTCAACATGTACATCAGTTAATCAGTGTAGTAACTTCAATTAAAGTTCGAGATCATTCCAGTTGCAAGAAAACTCTAATTATTTAATTAAAGTCAACTGAGTATACATTGTATATTGACAGACACAGAAACCCATAAAAAAACACAGTTTATCTAATTTCACTCTAATGAATTCCTCAAAATCTCTAAACTAGAGTTTAGAGATAGTATACATATAAAATCCGGCCCTATACCCACCTAGGGTTATGGTTATAATGATGATGAATGATGATACATATAAAATAGCAAAAAAAAAACAAATAAATCCTTCAAAAATCCAACAAGTTCATGTTATAAAAATAGTCTGAAGTACATTTCATACAGGTAAAATAAATATTATTACAAAAATTAAACCATTAACATTTCCCTGCTTATACAGGTAGTTTAGACATCAAAACAGTTTTTGTTTCTCCTTAGATATATTTAAGTTGGCAAAATTTACAAAATTTAGAAAAAAGTGATGTTAATTGCAAGCATCATGTTCTTTCATGAGCTTCACAAGTCTGCATGGCAAACAAGGTGAGAACACACATTTCCAACATCTCTCACAACCTCATTCCCAGGGTCTCTCTTCTTCCTGCCCAGGAAGAAGAGAGATCCTGGGAATGAAGTTGCATCTCTCACCGATCACATGCTAAAAAAAATGGCATGGCATGGCACAGTATTAATTTTTGGCACTGTGCTGGCATAGCACTCCCAATTATTGACATGTAAACATACTGGTTCCAAATGTAACATGGCACCAGAGCCGGGGAGCTGCCGAGCCTGGAGGTATTCTTGTTACAGGGAAATCAAGGCACCATGCTGAAAACAAGTGTGGTGCATGCATACTTCTCATGAATATGTGGCATTCTTACCCCAAAAGCTATACGTGTATTGTTTCTATTAGTCACATGGTCAGCGGCAAAAGCACAAGAATGAGCAGCTCTGGAGAACAAAAATGCCAAAATGGAAGATAATCATTGAAGGAAAAACTCCTTTTTCATGTCCACTTCTTTTGATTTCACAAACTTGACTTGAATAATAGTAAAAACCACTTTAAAAAGATAAAAATATACATTTAAAGCATGTTGAATCACCAACAATACCTTCCTTGCCAAAGAACTGAATTTCACGTTTTACACTAAAGGCATGATGAACAATCACACCAAAAGGGTTTTTTGCCCTTTGACAGGGTAAAGCACACTGAAAATAGGGGTGCCAATATAAAAATTGAAATTGTGCCCAGCAGGAGAAAAACCTCTTTTTGGTCGTGCAAATGGGTAGTGCCATGCCAAAAGGGTTCAAGTATGGTGCAAGAAATTTGATGTACCATGCCTGTAATCAAAATTCAAACAACCTTAAAATATGCACTTAAACAAGCAAATATTTGCTGAAAAACAAATACAAACTGGCAAAGAGGCTAATTACAATAATAAATACAGGTCTGTGGCTCAAGTGCCAATTTTTTGGTGCATGGTCAGCAAGGGTAAAGTCTGTGTTCGAGCCTTGTGGCCCACTGCATGAAAGCTTATCCCAGTTTCCGTAACATGAAATGACTAGGAGTATTTCTACTCCCCTCCCTCTGGGTGGGATGCTAGTCCATCACAGGGTTACTTGCTGGTACCAGAAACCCATAAGGGTTGAAATAAGGGTTGAAACGTGTAACTCCCTATGATTCGCATTGTACAAAGCGTTTGAACATTTGTTTCCATTAAGGACGGTGCCTACTAATAGCGAGGTATTTTTGCCCGACCGATGACTATGCAACGGAAGTAGATGTTACCAAGGGCTATTTAAATCCAAAAAGAAAATTAGGGGTAGCCACGCAAATTTTCGAGATAATTAGGTTTGAAATCTTGAAAAAAGTGCTGACGTGGCATTTTCAAAAAAAGTAAAAGGAAATGAAATTTCCTTACAAATGACCTTTGAATTTGGTTTTTCAAGAACAAAATCAACATTAAATATAACGATCTTAAAAATAAGTAACAAATACTATCTTTGAAACTGCGTGAACCAAGGTTTTGCTAACAAAACGATTGCACTTGAGCCATTTTTGACTCTATCAGCTCTCTCTTGCAAGGCCAGAAAAACAGCCTAAACAATTTTTGCAATGAACGAAAAATTAATCATGTGTTCTATACACTTACCACTTCCATTTTATAAAATAAAAAGTATGGGTCACCACGCGTTTTTAAAAGTTATACGAGTTGTATGGAATCACTTTTGAGGTCAGTTACACTTTTCCTATCCCCTCCCTAGCAAGTTAAATATTTGCGTCTTGCGCAATTTTTCACGCGTGCACTACGCCATATGTAGTTAGCAGTTTGCTGATTACGTTTGAGCGATTAGCGATTTGTTTCAGATTGTTAAATGTGAGCCATTTTTATCGATAAGCGTTTAGGGCTTACTGATATGTTACTCTTTCGCTGTTCCTGGTTTAGGACGTCCATTAACTGGATTTCGTTGCAATCGAAATTTTCTTGCATTTTAGTCGCGCGCTTGGTCGCGAAGTTGAATTCGTCATTTTGAGCGAGCAAATTCCCTTAGCGCGCGTGTCTAGTGCGATCGATACCTTGCGTGATGCGCAGAAGATGTGCGCAGTAACAAAAGTAGGCACCGTCCTTAAGTACCATATTTGGAAAACCACGAGAAAAAAATCAACCAATCAAAATTGCAATATTTGGATTAAATTCACAGCGCGCGCTAGCTCGCGCTAAATGGCGTAATCTTGTTTTTAAACAACTTTGGTTAAATAGAGTTAAATTTGGTTAAATCCCTCTGTTTCATCGTCATTTAATGGTCCGGAGAACTTCACTTGGATACTCTTGATGAATTTCTTTAGTTTCTGTGAGTAATTCACGGCGTTTAGGTCGGAATTCAAGTGACTTACCCCAAAAGCGAAAATATTCTTGCGTGTGTCGTTACGTGTGTAAATCATTCGTGTACAAGCTCCTTGTGCTTCCAAATATGGTACTTGGCAAACTGAATGTTCGAACGCTGTGAACGCGCGTTATACGTTTCAACTCCTTATGAGTTTCTGCTGGTACCCATCTACATACCTGGCTGGAGAGAGGCACTAGGAGTGTAAAGTGTCTTGCCCAAGAACAGGACACAGTGCCTGGCCAGTGCTCTAGCCTGGACTGTTCAATCTGGAGTCCAGCACACTAACCATTAGGCCACCATGCCTCCCACACATGTCATGGTCAGCAAGGCAGTGGTGAGAGCTTTTAATGGCTAATTTGCCAAATTTAGTGCAATTTTGCTGCCCTGCTGTCACTTGTCAAGATCTTCTTCTTTTGCATTGCTTTTTCTCAAGACTATTAAACTAAGGAGATTCTATGGTAAAATTCAAATTATCACTTAAATGTGTGATCCACAATACCCAAGGATAATCTGTGTTATGGCACATCAGTTGAATTATGTCTTGAAACCAGACTACAAAATCATGATTCACAGCTTAGTCTGCATATCAGGTGCACAAAGGCTCTCCCCCAGTCCCTCTCCGCACCTTTTTTCTCCAGATTCCCCCCACCCTCCCCCTTTATGCGCCTTCTACATGGGCTATTCACAGCTTAAAGTGATGGAATTTGTCAAAATGCCCTTCATATATATACATATATATGTTTTTTTACTTAATTTCCAAATACCTACATGTAAACATGTACCCATTTCAAGTTTTTAAGATTCCAGTTCTTGGTTTCCGGAATTTCTGGGTTTCCTGGATTCCAGCTTTTGAGACAACCCACATACAGCTGTTTTATGATCACCAAGCAAATAGATACAATCTTGATGTGCATTATGATATTGATATAAATTCTGTACAAGTTGAGTAACTAGTATATGTAGTGAACATCATATATCAGAAATAAAATTTGTTCAAGAGTAAGAACAAAATTTACTTTTTGCATTGAATTCTTGTAATCCAATTTGTGCCCAGGATGGGATCAGATTACTGTCAAATATCAACCTTAAAGTTGTCACATTATCTACAAATTATAGAACATGGCTATCCTATCAAATTGTATAATTCCCTTTGCAGTAATGATAAAATGAAGAGTTCAAACACAGTAAATAACAATGGTTCATGTGTCTATGAAAGTACTTCACATTTACCCAAAACTTCCCTTGGCATTCTTAAGCTAGAAATTTTATATTTTTCAGAGCTCAGATTACCTAGATCAGGAACATCAATATAAGATGTCCACTCACTTGAAACAGTATCAAAAACCTGTAGTGACATATCCTCTACTGAATCATCTTGTTCAAATTCACCGCACACAAATATTTTCCCTTTGAAACTCGCCACACTCATAAAGCGACTTCTTGGAGCAAGGATTGTATTTGCAGTGATAGCATTCCATACATCAGTGACTGGGTTGTACACTTCACAAAAGTCTGAGTCTGAGTAATAATCACGGCCTCCAAACACGAACACTCTCTCATTGACAGCTGCACCACCAGCACCTCCTCGTTTTTCTAGAGTTGATGCAATCCTGCTCCAAGCTTTTTCTTTTGCATCAAATCTTTCAGCAATGTCCACACTTCCATCATCTGATTTACTGCCAATAGCATACAAGTGACTTCCATCAGCCACTGCACATACACTAGATCTGGGGCTACTTAGAGAGGGCATCACTTGCCACAGGTTTGTATCAGGATTGTATCTCTGCACGGTGCTCAATCGATTGTTGTCTTCATCCATCCCACCAATGACATACAATAACCCCAGGAATGTCACAACACTGCTACGCTTGAATCTTTGCTGGTTGGACTTCAGTGCAGACCAAGTGTCTCTGGATGGATCATAACATTCTACAGGACAGTGACTTCTGTTTCCTGAAATATGAAACAACTTGCTATGAAGTGAGCTGATGGTTTTACTAGCATACTTTACTACAGATAGTACATCCGCCAACTTGTACCACTTGTTTTCTGAAGGTATGTAACACAATGTTCTCTTGATTCCACATAAAACAATGCCATCTTCGTGAGTTTTCAGGCAATTTCTCGGTGGTTGTTTAAAATAACATTCCTCTTGTCCACTGAAAACCATTTTCATCGCATCTGTCGCCAAATTTGAGCAATCTAGATTGTTTGTTACTTTGGAATCAGCCAGAATAACTTTCAACAAATAGTCGCGTGCTACATAAATACAGCGAATGTGACGAAACAAATCGTAAAAGTTATGTTTTTGACTCTCATTTCTGTTGATCCACTTCATGAGAATTTCAAAAACTTCTTCCTCTCCTTTGACGATGATTTCGTTGCTTGAAATCCACTCCTCGACTTGTTTGCTGCTTAAATTCATAAAGTCGTCAGTTTCAGCTACAACTGCAAAGTTTGCTAGAATGGAATCACTCGCACCTTTCTCAAGTTCTTTACACCGATACTTCACGATACTTCTTTTATTTTACAATGTAAATCACAACGTCCACTGGCTAAGACCTCGAAATGGTCCCATTTGATGTTGTGGCCGTTGGAGATTGCGTGATCAGCCTCCGCTGTTGCTGATCATAAAAGTAGTTGGGACACTCGTTATTGAGGCGATCTTTTATTCATACCAAATATTTTTGGTACTATACTCTCTCTCCTTGTAAAAGAATGTTTTGTTAAGGCTGCTTGCTGATCTATCAGACCCCTTCCCCCAAGCAATGTTGACAAGCATATATGTCCTAATGCTTTCATACTGCGCGTAACTATGCAAGTATTTGCAGAGGAATGATGCAACGTGTCATTCAAGTATCTCCGAGAGAACTGGTAATACAGAAATTGGTCTGTAATTGGCCATGTTCTAAACGAGCAGGGTACTGGGTACGAACATATTTTTTCTTGGTGCGAATATTCAATATCGATTGAATTGAAAATGGGGCTCGTCATCTGAAAGAGCATCCAAATTCACCAAATTTGATGGATATTCGTTTAAACACAAAAGCATGGTACACTTTTAAAATAAGAGAGCTTAGTATGGATTGGAGGACGCCTGTCCCTCCAATCCATACTAAGTGTACCATGCCTTTGGGTTTAAACCAATAACTGTCAAATTTAGTGAATTTACTAATTTTTGGATGCTCTTTCAGATGATGTGAACCAGTTTTTAATTTAATGGATATTGAATGTTTGTACCGAAGAGAAAATATGTTGATGTAATGTATATGAAATGATTCATATATAAACTGCGGATCCATTTATATGAAGGTGATATGTGATCTTCGCAGTGAATTTCCAATTTAAGCAATTGGAATAAAGAAGCCTGAAAATAAAAATATATGTTCGTACCCAGTCTCCTGCTCGTTTAGAGCATGGCTAAATGCTTGTGTCATCAGGGGAACAGTTTTTGAGTCTAATGCGCATGCACATGTAGAAAAAAGCTGTTAGCAATCCCAAGGGAATGGTTCGGGATCGATAATCGTTCGGTGTAATTGTGCTTTAAAAACAATAGCACGCCTCATTGCGGGCTTCGTGCGGTGATAGTAATCCAATCAGGAAGCAAGGATGTTGTTAACGAAGCAACGGTCGAACGGAGCTTGAGCACGACACGCACTTGTCAGGTATTCGACACGAAATTGTCAGGTATGTAACTGGAATAAATGTTTTACAGTGCAAACTGATATGCCGTGAATCCTGGTTTTCAAGTGTGAAGCCACTGAAAATGTTCTCCTTCCAGCTGCATGTTTTTTTATAATCTCTGGGAAACGCAACGTGAAATCGACATCTTTTGATGAAAAAAATCCGGAAGTGATATTGGTGTTCATAAACAAAAAATAACTTTGAAAAAATGGAAAATTAAGTAAGATTGTAGTCAGCAATTGATTGCTCAATTCAACTGAAGCATTGACAGAATGCAGCTTTCATTAAAAAGAGTTCAATCTAGAGCTTGAAAACAAGACAGGGTAATCAAATTACATTTCGCGCGAAATTTGCATAAATATTGAAACTTGCCAAAAAGTAGTTACATGTAAGACAGAATGAAAACTCGCGTTAATAGTTATTGAATTCCGATCTGATTGTTATTTCCATGTATTGACTATTTGAAAGCTGTTCTCAGTCATAAAAACAAAACTCTTTCATTCAACTGCATGCAGTGTTAAATAGACGTGAAAATATCGCTTAATTTAATTACATTCTGCACCGACGCAATGTTTTCTTTGCTCTCCTGTGTGGAAACGTTTAAGGAAATTGAAACCTTTGTTGAGTAGTATTGCATAAATTGCAAAGGAATTGAAAAAAAATATATTTTGGCTTATTTTGATGGGATTTAGGATATTTAGAATACTGAATAAGCGGCTGTATCTTGTCTATCTATGGGGCGGACCATTATTTTTTTGGAAGCTGGGGGATGAAAATTTTTCCAAGACAAACATTTTTTTTTCTGTATCGTTGTCTATGAAAACATTTTTTCCGGTGTCATCTTCCTGCAGACAATTTTCTTCACGCCTGCAAAAAATTTAGTTGGCTTTTTTCTGCTTTTGCAAACAAATTTTTCAGGATCCCCCCCCCCCCCCCCCCCCCCTCTAAATCTGTACGATCTTCCTATGGTCTACAACGCACTAATCTTTTAACATGAATCGATGAACTCAAACCCTAAGTAACATGTTTTCTTCTATTTCATATATAACATTTCATCAACTTTCTTAATATATATACCTAAGAGAACAAATATTATCGACTTCTTCTGAACCTCTCTTACTACCAAGAGTACACCTCTTGCTCTATGCCGTAAATACCGAAATAGACTGCATGCAGTCTGTTTTTCTCTCAAAATTCAGAAAGGGAATGCTGTAAACTAGGGTTTAAGACGCGAGACGGGGAGATTGTGGCGAGACAACAGCGGTTTTTTCTCGTCTCGTCCCAAGCCCTTCCCGTCCATACCGCCTGGTGGTTCGCCCAGTTCCCGATATAAAAGCGCTCTCCGACCCTTAGAGAAAAGACCGACTACAAGTAGTCTAATACCGAAACTACTTCAACATATTTCAACCGCACCAACAATCCATGACGCATTAGACTCATGTACCCACTGGGTACTATTTTTAAACAAGGGAGTGACCAAAACGGAACCGGTGCTTCTTTCAAACACTGTGAAGCGCACTGCTGTAACTTTGCCGTGTGTGTAACGAGTACGTTCCGGAAGTATGGCCATCTCCCTAAGTCCCAGCAACGGCCAGCGTGTCAGTCAATCTTACACTGACCACTGTACCCCCACAAGAAGATCTGACTGCTGCCGGCATGAAGACGAGATACGGTTTCCTATTTTCTGCCCATCTTTTGCTTGTTGTAATCTATGAGTTAAGCACTGACTAAGCAAGAGAAGGTAAGCTTTTTTGAACTACTCAGTTTTCAGCACTGCTTTTAAGTCGCATTCTTTCACGTAGCAAGGATCGTGTAAGAATAATGGGAACTTTGTTGAATTTTAGGGTTTTCTAAACTTCGCTATTTCATTGTTATTGAAAGTCCATGCCTGAGTTAAGTTCGTTAACGCTACATCCCGGCATATGTAGTCACGCGTTTTCATGATCTTTATCGATTTTACCCGCGTGTATCACGAAATTTCTTGCCTATTCTGCATCTCTTGGAGTGTTGTTTATAATCTTAATAAGCTCTTTCCGTTCCTTTCATCTCTGTCTCGCTTACAGCGAGTTCTCATACAATTCAGTCTCATGCACTAAAATGGCAGATGAAACACATTTTCGTCATAAGCAGTTTCCATCTACAATCAGGGACAAAAGTATTGAGACGTTTAACAAAGCGAACGTTTTCCAACAGGGAACTGTGCTTTGTAAACCAAAAAAAAAAAAACATCTTTTTCGTCTCTAGCTGGCCGACCCCGTCACTCCCCCCCCCCCCCCTCCCCAACGAAAAACGATTTGTTGACTGTTATTTGGTTGCAACATTGGAAAAGAGGGGCAGGAGGATATATAATGAGGGAAGATACGAGAATTCACACTTTTAGGGAAAAGGTCAAAGACTTTTTTGCCCGATTGTAGCATCGTTTTGAAATACTGTATAGACAAAATCAATAAAACTCAGCTCAAACGTCCTCTATATGTTTTGCCAAGGCAGGCAATACCATGACTTCGGCCTGACTTTGCTCAGACCTGGAATAAGTTACAAACCTTTCTAAAGAAGATAACACAGTCTTATGTATACGGAAAAATGGGTTTCCTGCTATACTTGCTCCAAGTCGCTCGTTTGATGCGCAGGAGACCGCTAGATACGGATACAGTGGACGCACGCGGTCTTGAAAAAACAAAATGGCAGCGGATCGCGGAACAAGCGACTTGTCTCACCTGCAGCGAGCCAATTCTGAAATATGGCGTCACCGGTGGATTTTTCCACCGGTGACGCCACCCAACTAATTTTTATGGCTGTCAATCAAAGTATTGCACTCGAAAATAGCGCGCGCACTCTGCTTGCGAGACGCGATTGCTTTTTTGCCGGTTTGCTTCTTCAGGAGACTTGTCACTTTAGTCAAGATAAAAAAATAGAAAAAGGTTCTCGATACACCTATTTTAAGGCCGACGTAGATATGTATTCCATGAATGCAGCTCTAACTTATGAGCTCGGGTTAGAGAATAAGTTTTCTCAAAGCGGATAATAACGCAATTTTAACACACGCCACGGCTCACGTAAAATTGCACACGGCACACGAAACCAACGCCAATACGATGAAAGAAACCAATTCAGTGACCGCGAAATGATGCAATTTTTCGCGGCCAAAAAACGTCAGCCAGAATAGATTTCCTGCATGCCAAGTGACACAAGTCGCTCGTTCCGAGCCATCCCTCGATTTTATGCGCTACACACGGACCAAATTCAGCGCGGTCTCTCGCGCGCGATTTTACTCAAGTAACTGCGGTCTATCGCGCGTAATTTCAAAGCGATCTTACTCAATCAAACCTATTGACCCAAAGAAAAAAAACGAGCGATTTGGGGCAAGTCTAGTTTCCTGCCTAAAGACCATTGCGTTGCTTAATAATACGACCATAAATCGTCAACGTAAATCGTCTTTGATATACTCGTTTCCACAAGAATAAGAGCACTCTATTTATACATAACAAAATACAAGGTTGCATCATTCAAGGTACAATTGCAACAAGGCTGAATACAGTGTCACCTTACAAACTGAAGGTAGAGCCAATGAGTTCAGCAAGAGAGTTTGTATGGAAAGGAAAAGCTAAATACAGTAAATACTTTGTAAATCCTAAAAGAGGTAACTACTTGCAAACTACACCAGTTGAACTGGGGACCACAAAAAAGACAAAGCACTTCTTAAACGGTAACTTGTTTTATTCAGTTGAAAGTAACACCTTCAAATTCCTTTGTATTCTCTATCTCTTTTGCGTTCACATTTGCTTCCAGTCCATTGTGGCGGACACTCGCACCGAATCGGGTCAGCATAAACACACGTCCCACCATTTCGACAGTCTGCCTCCTTTTCATGGTCTCTAGTGCACGCTAAGAAATCAATCAATCAATCAACAGAAACCCATAAGGGTTGAAACGTGTAACTCCCTATGATTCGTATTGTACAAAGCGTTTGAAAATTCGTTTTCATTAAGTATAGTCAAGGAGCTATTCTCTGGAAAGGCGTTATTTAAGGAGTTTGCACCCACACTACAGAAAAGGTTCGAAAACGGATTATTGAAGAACAATACCTCCTCTTTGTTGTCAGGTACCATGTAGAGTCAGATTGTGGTACTACGCATGAGATACAGGGCCGTATTTACCTCAAGGACGCGAACAACATGGGAACGAGGCTAATAGTCCATGAGCCAGGACCCCAAAATTTCGAATTTCTTACCACTCTTAGGGACAAAGGCTATCATACTTTTTTAGAAACCTTGTTCTCTCTACTTTATTTTTATGTATGATAGCCATGCTAACGGTATAGCTTTATTGTCTAAATCACGTGATCAAATGACGTCACCAATATCGTAAAAAATTACTTTTCTTGGCTGACTATTGCACTATAAAATGCTTTTCTTTCTAAATGACGAACACATTCTGGTTTAAACCCGATAAATAAATGCTAAAAGCTGTTTCGATCTCGAGATGTCTTTACAAAATCGTTTCTGTTTGGTTGTCATGGCAACAAAGCCTAATTCCTTTCAAAGAGATGTTTCTTTGATATTCTTTTTCTCGATATACAATGGTTTTTTTTTCTCTCTCTCTCTCTCTCTCTTCATACCTCTCTACAACCCTTCTGACAAGAATTGCTCACAGTTCTAGTCTTATCCTGGCATGTAACAAACTTAACTTTTGTCACCTTCTTTAACATTATTTTGAATGTCAATCAAAAATCAAATGACGTCATTGTCAATATATAAGCTACTCTTGTGCAATCCATTAAGAACATTTCTCTGGTTAAGTTAATACAAATACAAAATGTGTTAAGCTATAAATATGACTTCATAAAGAAAACATATCCTTTAAATCGAACTTATCTTCATTTCCATGGCAACGACCGTAAAGAAATCCTAGAAAACGGTAATCTGTCATACTACGAGATTTGTTCTGCTTACTTAAGGGAGTTGGCGGCAGTTTCCAGCACTTTTCAGAACTAGACTTTGATGGGTCATCATAACCATCCTTTTTCATGGCGCCAAACAAAAGCCCAGTGATTAGTGATCAAGTTGTTATCATTTTTATTCGGAATAGGTTACCATAGCAACTGCAAAACCTAAGTGCATCCTTTATTTTACCATTAACTGCTCGGTAACCCCAATTTTAAATCATTAAATTTTGATCAGCAAGACAAGATGCAAGTTTTGCGAAAGTTTAAAACAATTCTGCGCGTGGAGTTCAAAGCTACCTTAACTTTTCGTAAATTTTAGATAAATTTTAAGGTAGATCTGAACCCCAAGAGTAGTTTTTTCCTCAGTTTTTCACATTTGCATCTTATCCCGTTGATTACAATCCGATAATATAAAATGGGGGTCGCCGGACTTGTTTTTGAGTTATAGGCACGTAAAGCTTACATTGAAGGTGTTTTTAACAGGTTATACCGTTGCGATGGTAACTTGTGTCTGAAAATAATGATAACCTGTTCACCAGTGAACGGCCTCTCTATGATACCATGAATGTTGCGTCAACTGAAAAAGAGTCTTGGAATTGATCTGTCAAAGTTGAGGTTCTGAAAAATGTAGGAAACTGTTTTGAGCCACCTTAAGTCCTGTTTATTGCAAAGTTGTTCTTGATTTAAGTACGCACGTCTAATCATCATTATCATCATCATCATCGTCCGTCTCGGCGATAGCCTCCACCGGGTCCTCATGCCAATTGTCACAGTCTTGTAATCTGCACAAAGCTGTGCACTGTAAGCCATTTGAAAGACAAGAGCAGTTTGGCAGCTGGTAGCGCCTCTTACACTGACAGGATAACAACTCCAACACAGCCATGGGTGCTGGCTCTCCACTCATCCAGTTAACCATCAGCCTGCCTTCCTCAAGACTCCATCCATGACCAACTGGAGAGGGTATCTGAGGGCACCTCTGCAGGCTTCGGCGCCATATCGCGACCTGGTAGTTGGCCCGCTCACAGTGCTTGCGCAGAGTGTCGACGCATGGTGGTAGCTGGCTGGAGTCGAGGTCCCCTTTCTTGGCACAGAAGAGACGGTACCGCAAGTCATTTACATCAGTGGTTCCCGGATTTGAACTGTACATGAAGCAGGTGAACTCTTGCAGGCTTGTAAACAGCTCATCTGACACTTCCCACTCGGTACCAAGAACTTGAAAAAGCTCTCTGAATTTCGCATGCCGTTTTGTTAACCTCAACGCAGACAGTTTTCCTTTCCCAGAAAAGGCACTTACACTGTCACAACCAGTAAAGGCGCGTAAACCAGGAAGACATCTGCACAGTTCTGAGCCGTGGCGCTGAACAACATTTGTCATATCGATATACCTCGTTCGAGCCTGTGTTCCACACTTGATATACACTGTCGAGGGAATATGGGTCTTAAACGCGAGACAGAGCAGGAACACATCAGTATCGTCAGAGACAATCACCTCTGTAGGGCAGCCATTTTTTGCTGCGTGGTATGCGTGTAGCAGCAGCCTCGTGTCTGCCTCCTCTTGCGTAGACCTAAGCTCCTCACACGGTACAGAACCTTCTGGCGTGATTTCGAAACACTCCTCTCCTGCTGTGGCGTACAGCTTCTTCCCTGCAAGTTTGACACGACAGCGCTCCTTCTGCCATTCGTCAACAATGAAGTGTATCAGTTGCTGCTTATTCTCTGGGCTGGACAGAAACCTTCTCCATTGCTGGACTCGATGGTCAGGGCGAATGCTTCTGTATTCATTCCCCATTTCAGCTCCTCTCTTCTCCATTTCCACATTCTTTATTGATATCTTTCGATAGACATCAAAAACAGCATCGATCCTGGCGCTGCTAGCACCTTCACGCAGAACCATGGTCAAAAGCATATCTGCAACTTCTCTAAATGTTTTCTGATCGCCTTTAATCCTTTGGACCAATGCCATACCATCGATAATGCAAGCTGACTGGGGTGGGACATTTTCAACAGCCGGAGCACCATCCTGCAACTCTTTTGCCAACGATGATTTCGCTGTTTTCTTTAGGGAACCATCAGGGGTTGCCAAAGCCCACGGTAGCGGACCCAGTGGATGGGAGAGTACCTCTTGCATACTGAGTTGCCTTGCCTCTGCAATAACAATCATCTGTGCGAAGAGTGCACGGTTGGCCTTAAGAACAATCTCTTTGGCAGTTCCTTTTCGGAGCTCCACTTTTTTGTTCATGTCGCTGAAGGTCTTAAGCTTTGCCTTTGTCTTAAGCTTTGCCTTTGGCTTTCCTTGCTAAAACTTCGGTAGGCTCTTTCGCCCACGTCTTTGGCTTGAAGGAGATCACGAGCGACATCCTCAGTGGCCATTTTTCCTGTAGACAAGCAAATGAGGTCTTTCCCTTGGCTATGGAACGGGTTCACCCAGCCCTCCAGGGTTGAAAGTAAAGACTGTACATCAGCTTTATCTCTTGCGATTCTACTCTTTTGGAGATCACTGTGCTGACAGCTTGATTTGCTCAAATAAAGCTTGTCCTTCAAATTCCTCATAAAAATGCTTCTATACTGAGCAACCAGATAATATTTATTAACCGCCTTGGGCTTCAAGCTAAAGCCTTTGGTACCACCAGGGGTTTGTGTGTCCTTGTTCACCGTCTCCTCGCACGCTTGGTCGACTGAAATCCTACCGAAGGGATTGTCCTCTCCTATTTGGACAGCAAATCCACCAGACTTCAAATATGCAAGAACTTCTGGATGTTCGTCTTCCAGGTGGGACATTTCTGACAGATACGACGAGAGGTATCGCGCATAGTTCTCGTGTTTGCTTGCCTTTTCCATACTTACTTTCTTTATTGCAAAAAATACAAATTCGTTCATACGTAGTGCCCTTTGCTGAAGGCCCTTGACTTGATCTCCTATCTTGGCTCGTCGACGATTTAGAATTGCAAGAAGTGCCCTCATCTTTAGAAATTCTTTCAAGATCCTTCTTCATCGTGAAAATACTACGACATTTTCTATGGTAACAGATGTCTGGAATCTCCTCGTCCTTCAATGATTCGACAAGATCTAAAATAGGTTTGTATTGCCTAATTTCGGCTGCTTTAAGCAGCGACTTCCACGACTGTATATCATGTAGAGCTGAAAGCTCTCCGGACTCATCGGTGCAGTGAATAATGCAACCACTCCGAGTGTCTAAACAAGTACGCTTCTTTGGTGGTTCATATGACAATATGAACTCCGAACTGTTATTCTTTCCTAATAAAATGTAAAATAAGAGCGAATTTAATGACAAAATTATCGCATGTCCCAATGAAACATGCCACGCCACATGCCACATTCATTGCTGAATAAAATGCATGAATACAAAACTCAGTTGCAATTTTATCCGTGGGATGTTTATTCCCAGGTGCTAAATAATCTTGAGAATGCGGCAAGTATGAATAATCTACTGTAACAAGAGCGTTTTAGAAGCGCTCCAAAATGGAAGACGAGAAGTAGCTATCTTGGCGAGCCAAATTCGATGAGTTTCATCGAGACTAGACACACGAAACTAAATAAAGCTGTTTGCATATATGCTGTATTTTCTCATACTTAAAAATAAAAATAAAAAAATCGGTAGATTTTTTTTTAATTCGAAAAGTATTAAAGTGGTACTATGATCAAATTTTCACCCCTTGCAATTTTAGGTGTTTCAAAGAGTATTTAATGAAAGATAAAAAATGCCGTTTACAGTTTTCAAATATCTATTTTAGTTCCAAAGATATTTAAGCTTAAAAAAATCGTAAAATATGCAAATTAGGGAACTGATGACGTCATTTACTCAACCCAATTTTTTGTCAAGTACAAAAATTAAGTTATCTCGGTCATTTTTCTACAGAGACCAATGAAACTTGGCAGACTAATAGTTCCTCAGGTGACACATCTACAGCTGTAATAAAATTATGTTACCATGGCAACTCACTCTTTTCCAGTCCCCATCAATTTTATTTTAATATTTCAGAATTTTTCAGTTCGGAAAAATTAAACCCAGGCAAGACGTCTGCCAAATCCATTGATATGCTTGCTAGATCTCGCATGTAAAGCATTATTTACAAATATTAACAGAGAATGCCAGAATTGGCCAGAAAGGCCTTAAGCATTTGGGGGATCTGGAACCTAGTATGTTGCCATGGTAACCAAGTTGTCAAGTTCATATTGTGAAACACAACTAGCAGAGTGTTACTGCAAAGAATCAGAGACTTTCAATCCAAATTGGCTGAGATAACACTTTCTTAGTATTTAATCAGAATTTGGTTGAGGGTATGACGTCACTACTTTGCTGATTTGCATATTTTAAAAACTTGAATATCTCTGGAACGAAAAGAGGTATGGAAAAACAGTACACGGCATTTTGCTTCTCATATAGAGTACTTGTTAATATTTTAAAACGGCTGCGAAAGAAAACATGCGAATTTCATCATAGTAGCACTTTAAGATTTAAAAATTCACAATTTACGCACCCGTAAACCTCTTCTGCTTTAACTTTTTTCCAGACTTTTCAGCAACGTATTAGCTGGCATCTTAAAAGCTTTCAAATAATCCATGGGATCTTGGCATCACTTGAGCGCTGTTGTAACAGCTCCCCAAAATACACAAGCATAATATATTGAAGCAGAAATTCAACAGTCAACTGTGCACCAATTTCTACCTAGCCGATTTCGTTGAAACTTGTTAACATTAAAATTTGGATAATTTGAACTTGTTGGCAGTAACTAGAAAAAAATCTATCGTCGCGTTTGGAAAATATTCGCGTTTATTTCATAATAATTTTTCGAAAGCGCTCATATATCGTGAATGTTTATTTTGTTCGCGCTAAAATTTAAAGCTTTATAAAATTTGAACATTTGTTGTTTTGATTGCCAAAAATCAGAAAAATTGGTTGAGGTTTACATGTCCAAAAGTCGATTTAAAGATAGAGCACCTCCGTTCCCAGAAATTGGAGCTCGAAGCTAAATGGCGATCTCAGGTTGCAATTTCTTATAGGAAAGGCTAACCGGTTTAAAGAAAAACAATTTCGTGAAGGTTCTTTTGTCTTCTCACAGTCCTCGAACACTCGATCGCCATCGAATTCATACACTAGAATCACTGGAAGTATTCACTCATCTTTGCTAAAAACTCCCTTCAAAATATGCTCGAATTCATTGTATGTAAAGATTGTCTTCTGGAGGCGTTTTTTTTAATAAGAAATGCAAGGAAGATGCAAAGAATCGCGCAAAAAACAAGAGGTTTACACTACCTGACAAGAACGCCGCCATGTTGGATACCCATAAAGCATTGCGAAGCATAGAACCCATTTTATTTTCATAAGAATGTGTTAAAGAGTCGTGTTTTTCAATAAACACTGCAAAAACATAAAAAACACATCTTTTGGCTGGTTTTCTTGCTTGATATTGAGGAACTCGAAATTAATTCGTATTTCGGAGGTTATTTTTGTTTGAGCCTCGTTTTCATGCCAGAGGGAAATTTTTGAGATTTCAACTTGTAAAAATAAACCCTTAAGCTACGCAAAGAGAAAGGCTATCATATTTTTTTTTCGATACTTTGGTTCACTCTTCAAAATGACACTACCGATAATTTGTCCCTAAAACTGGTAAGAAAATTTGATCTGGCCCACGGACTATAAAGTGATATTCACCCTGTAAAACTGGGATTTATGACAAATTTCACTCAGAATGAGTTTCAACAGTTAGAATGTGCGGCATTTTATATTTCAAATAGAACACAGTCTTTCTTTGTCTATCACGTGACTGGTCACGTGACGTTTAATGAGCAAAAGCAGTGGAACGTTCGAAGTAATCAACTTGCACTTCTTGTTCATCATCATCGTGTTTGTTTCATGCTTTAATTTTAATTAAAAAGTATTGTATGGACTATGTGCAGTTAAATACCTTCATAAAAAACCGAATCTCTTTGAAAAACTGCGAAATATTGCCCAAAACGCAGCACCTTTGCTGACCTAGGTTGATAACATGAAAACGAGGCTCACCTAATACTTGCTATTACAACTGTCATTTGAGCGATATCACGTGGTGAAAATCATTTTTAGGCAATAAACAATCAATCACACCCTAAAATAACAATTTCCGATCGAACGTTTTGTGAACATTGCGCAAGAAACGAAACTATAACCTCTTCGTGTCGAAGGCGTGGAAACGAGGCAATAAAGTTAAAACCTGGATTTATGAATGACATTTGTGGATTAACTGTTTTTAAAAAAATTGAAAATAAAGAGAATGCTTATAAAGCAACGGTGTCTGAAAATACGAATTAAATTGATAAACGGTGGGTTCTCAGGTAGAAGGTCGTTTTGGCTCTTGCAAAGTGAATTTACTTTTATTACCATACTTAGCATTTAAAATAGACAAAATTTTATTATTTTCTCCCTTATACCCGATATCCGTGTGAATTTTTGTGATGTACTCTTTTGGCACTGTAAGTATAGCCAGTGAAACGCCTTTAAACGGAATCCCTTGAGACCAGACATAACGGCACCTGCATACAGAAGGCTAAATAAAAAGCGCCAATAGGATTATTTTACGTCTCTAATGCATTCCAGAACACTGTCTGGTTTGTCGGGTTGATTTTCTGAGACAATTCCCGTTAAGTGTTTAGTGTTTATTGAACCTTATTATTTTGCACACTGACAAAAAAAGAAGAATGTACTTCTTACCTCGTTTAAATATATACGAAATGCGAAATGCTTTTGTTCATTAAACGTCACGTGACCAGTCACGTGATAGACAAAGAAAGACTGTGTCCCATTTGAAATATAAAATGCCGCACATTCGAACTGTTGAAACTCATTCTGAGTGAAATTTGTCATAAATCTCAGTTTTACAGGGTAAACATCACTTTAGTCTCGTTTCCATGTTGTTCGCGTCCTCGAGGTAAATACGGCCCTGTATCTCATGAGTAGTACCACAATCTGACTCTACATGGTACCTCACAAGAAAGAGGAGGTATTCTTCTACAATTATCCGTTGTCAAACCTTTTCTGTAGCTAGTGTGGGTTGTGCAAATCTTATTTTTTCTGGTCCTAGCTCCTTGACTAGTACCATATTTGGAAAATCAGGAGAAAAAATCAACCAATCAATTCAGAGCGTGTGCTAGCTCGCGCTAAATGGCGCAATCTTGCTTTTGAACAACTATGGTTGATTTAAGTTAAATTTGGTTAAATCCTTCTGTTTCATCGTCATTAAGTGGTCCAGAGAACTTCACTTGGATACTCTTAATGAATATCTTTAATTTCTGTGAGTAATTTCCGGCATTTAGGTCGGAATTCAAGTCAGGCTTACTGCAAAAACCGAAAATTTTGTTGCGTGTGTCGTTACGTGCGTAAATCATTAGCGTACAAACTCTTTGTGTTTCCAAATATGGTACTTGGCAAAACTGAATATTCACACGCTATGAAAGCGCGTTACACGTTTCAACTCTTTATGAGTTTCTGTCAATCAATCAATCAATGCGAACTAAGTTGTTAACATGAAGACAGAATCTTGATTTGATTCCATTATTATAGGTCTGTCATTTGATCATACCGGAAGGATTTGAAGAATCCTTACACAGGAATGCAGAAACTCACCAAAATATCCTCTTCTATAGCAAAAACGAAATGGTCGTGAAACTTGATAACTGACAGAAGCGCTTTGCAACTTTCTTGAATATCCCTGCTAAATTGTGTCCACGTATCTCCAGCTAATTTTTTCAGAAAGAGTATGTTCTTAAACATTTATCATTTTGATATACTTTTAAAACTGGAGATGTGTGTTTTGATGTGCAGTTTTTTTACACGAGACGTCCAACTGCTCACGTTAAAACTTGCACAACAAGACACCAATTACAGTAAATTTGTACGAAAATAAAACTAAATTTGTCCCAACGTAGAGTCCTCTTTGTGCCCTTTTTGGGCGCAAATTGTGTCCATTTTATACGGGTTTGTGGTCTACTTGCTTTTTGAGGTAGCTTCCCCACATAAAGGGTTTGTTCATCCAAGCCGCGCGCTATCATGTTGAGCTTGGGCTGCCTGTGACTCAACTCACGTACGTAGAGAACACCAAGCAACAAGTTTTGCCTGGGCTTGCTAATTTTGAATGCGTGCGCTGAGCTTCAATTTCCTAACGTTTGTCTGTCTTGACCTTTACACAACTTTGATTATTTTTAAATTCTTTTTTTTATATTTGTTGTGGTTCAATTTTGTCCTTGGTTCAAATTTTATTTTCCTTTATTTTAAACTCATTATCATACATTACCATACCAAAACACAAAGGAAATAAAATTTGAACCAAGGATAAAATTGAACCACAACATATATATACATTTTTAGTATTAGGCTATGTGGTATTGACACGTTAATAAAGTTTTTTATTATATAAACTGCAGTGGTATAGCGAGTGGTAGCAAATCGAGAAAAATGGTATCACACGTGTGGATAAAAATGATATCCACACATGTGTGACAGAGCTGAATAACGCAAAGCGCATGCGTGCAACGTCACGATTCTGGAATGAAAACAAAGACACTTTTGCCGCCGCCATTTTCGTTTCAGTATTAAAACGGAGGAGGCAGTACTGTATTGTCGATCGTATTGCAAGCGAAATTCATCTCCTGGATTGTTTGGCCCGGAAGGAACAAGATGAAATTACCATTGCAGATCTGAAGCAGTATTCTGTGGTGAAAATCACTCTGATGACTCGTTATTTAGACGACTAATTCCAGGGATACGAGTCGGCCATTCTCCGATTCTCTGGTTCACAGCATGTTCACTTGACGACATGATGATTTGACTGTTTCCAGTTCGATTTTCCTTGCTTGTTTTAGATGAATGTGACCAAGGTTTTTCCTTGAGGTATATAGAAAATTATGGATTTGACCGTTAAATTAAACATGTAGTCTGCACAATGTCCATATAATCATGTGGATTTTGAAGGGTTGTGTTGGTCGTTTATTTATATTTTTAAGATTCCAGATTTGAGTGATTGATTTATTAACTACCTTAAGAGAAGCAATTGCTGGCTTGCAACTGACGTCACGGCAGCCATGCTGGGGGACAACAACAAAGCGTTTTCCTCCGCTGGGAACTAAACTTTTTTATCATGCAAATTCTGCGAAAAAGTTTTTTATTGTTTTGACCACCAACATGGCCGCCTTGTCACGTGGTTGCAAGCGATCAATACTAATCACTGTATTTAAATTGTCCCCCAAAGTTAATATAGAAATCATCAATGATTACAAAACACTTCGCAAAAACAATAGTACCTGAGCTAAAATCATTATGCACTAAAAACTGTTACGGTAAAAGGTAAACTTTACCAGTCCTTAACCAACCAGCGTGGCGTATTTGTAAAGCCTTCCCCACACAGTGGCTTTAACTTTAGAGTTTACTTTGAAAAAAAACAGCAGTGAAATAATGTTGTTTGCTGTGTGATACCATTCAGATTCATCTGTATTACAGTTGCAGTTAATTATTCTTGTGGTTTCATCCTGCCTCAGATTGATAGCAACAAATATTTCTGAAATAATCATCTAGTGCTTATGGTTTAATGACTTCCTTAAAACAAGGTTACACACATTCTAGGCAAAGTAAAAATTCTTGAAGGACAAGGGATTATATTTTGAGCCAGGGAAAACTGACATATTTTTAAAGAAAAGTCAGAAAATTGAAAATTATAATTACACCTACCTGATTTAATGCCATTGATGGTAAGAAGAAACATTTCAGGTCAATGTGATCTCAGCAAAGTAGAGGCTGGGGGCTGGTACTATATCCTACACTTTGTATTAATTTGGTCAGGGAAATTTTATTTTCAATAGAAAAAAAAGTCAACTGATGCCTGTGGCAACCATGTTAAAATGTTTATTAAACTTGAGTTGATAAAAACATGGCAAGTTTTTTTAATAATTTGATAAACTATGGAAAATCTATATTCTTAAACAAAGCTAGCATGCATGAGTTTAATGTCTTATATTGTCAAGGGAGTCTTTGGACAAAAATGCATATAGTCAAGCCTTGTAACATCAAAATATTACAAGTCTGGCTGTAGTACAAGTGCAGTTTGTTTATGCAACTGTTGTGGTTATTAAAGGAAGGAGCCCAAAAGTGTGACCACTTTTATTCATTCACATTCTTTCATGCAGATTTATCCAATTAAAAGTGAACTGGTAGCTGTCCATGGTTTCTGATTGTATAATGACTGCTTAAAAGAATGTGAATTAATTACAGAATTTAGTCATACTTTTGTTCTTTGTTTAAGTTTTTTATTCTTTCTGTAAAGTGACTTGACTGTTTTACCTGTTAAGTAGGAAAAAGAGTACTAAAAAACAACATAGAACAGAGTCAGGTTTTACAAAAGCCAATTGTTGATCCAGGAATTCAATGAAGGTTTTACTAGTCTGCATAGCAAGTCCCTACACTTTGGGCATGTGGAAATTGAGGGGTGTTTTTGCCCATGCCCCAATTTTTGTACAGCCAATACATGGAAAACTCTTCGTTCATACGGAAATGCTTGAAACACAGGCTTTAAGGGCTTTAAGAGGCTTTAAGAGTAGAAGAGAAGTTACTATTGTGCCAAAAAATTAAAGGTATATGCTAAATATTAATGAACACTGATAGACTTGCAGTAATTGACATGCTTTGCTAGTTTGTATGGTTCCATGAAGCAAAAGGAAACTTTACTGGGAATGAGGAGCATTAACTTTGTATAAATATGTAAATGTAAATCATGAAAATACAAATTTTGCTACAACTCTTATAATAACCAAAATGACCATAGTTGACAAAAAATGAAGGCAAAATGATTTCCCTGAGAGTGATGAAATTTTACATTTTATCCATGTTCAATTAGCTTCAATTTAATTGCCCACCAATTCGGAACATTGACTCAAATTGAATTAAAGTAGTCATCCCTGAGGAAACAACATCTGTCTAAAGCAACAACAAATTTACAGCTTCAAAAACAATATCTTTATACATGCTTAATAATCATTCCATGTTATCAAAAAAAGTAAGTACACATATGAAAGTTTTATGTTTTTATGTAAGTTTAAAATTGAAATACATAATACTACATACATGAAATATTTGGAGCAATAATAGTGGCTTAAATAGAAAAAGAAAAATATTCTTGGAACTACTATAAAACATATTTAATACAAAACAAATTTGTGATATCAAGGCCTCGATATTAGTGCAAACGTTTACAGTAAGGCTTGCAATAAAACAAAGAAAACAATTCACTGGGTAGAAAGTCATGGTCACGTTTTGACACATTCATGACAATGTGCCTATACTTCTGATATTAGCATTAGATAAACTGAAGATTCTTTTTTAAAAAAATACTTTTGACAATGCACTGCCGTTGCACGACGAGTCTGTTAATCACAATGTTGAAGAAAAAAGTTGAAACAATCTGTGCGATCAGAAAAAGGACTTAGATAAACATTAAATGATTCATTTTTTTGGTGTGAACTTTAACCTTAAATGTGGTGATGCCAGTCACTCTACCTTAAAAAAATAAAGAAAATGGGCCGTTTCGGGTGTTCATGAAGACAAATCCATACAACAAATTAAACCCGTTTACCAACGCCCAGCAGAAGGATCGGTAGGTTAGAAACTGGCGTTTGGACAACCAAGTTAAGGTACAACTAAACTTTTGATATTAGCTGCAGATAATTTAGAGACTTCTTTAAAATGAGCAAAATATTTACGATCTACTTGTGCATGAAGATGGTTCGATCGATGACGACATAAGTTCCGTTTCGTTTGTGCGTACTTCTAATGTTCATAGCAAAAAGTAGAAGAAAAATTGCGAAAGTAGAAACGAGAGTTAAAGAAATCATGACAAAATCTACCTTTGGTTTAAATGGCAATCTTAAATATCCAGAAACCACCTTAAAAATCCGCAAAATGTGTGGGTACTTCGCAAATCCTTTGGAAAATGATATGAAGTTTAGTCCCCAGACCTCTTCCGACTTTGCACATGCGCAGACGTTATTCAGCTCTGTCCACATGTGTGAATATTCATGATCCCTCATGATGACGTAATTAGCATTATATGAGACTGTGTTAATATATGCAAGGTGTCAGTTCGTAACGGTCAGCTTGAGAGAAAGTCGCGGTGGGATCGTTGCAAATAACATCAGGCGTGTCAATTGATCGCCTGCTTTTGACAAAAAGTAATATACTATTTTTAATTATGTTTTCGCTTCCTCTCTTATTTAGACACGATGTTATCAAAAACTACTAATCAATGGTTGTGCAATGGCTTGAAATTGTTTAAAATCAATATTTCAAATGTTAAATGTCCATGTTTCACATTCTTTATAAAGTCATTTTAATAAGAGTCTATGAAAGCGTTCGTTCAACGCGGCCAAATGGTGCGGTGTTATTAAAATAAACAGCAACAACAGCAACTGAGAAAAAAATACATTTGCCCAAAAAAGTGTCGTGCAGCTCCCTCCACTGACCCTTGGACAGCCTTCTAATCATCTGGATTCATAGACAGAATCCTCGCCCGAGCTTGACCCTTTACCATTTTTTTTGTTTTAACTTGCAACTACCACCTCCATATTACAGGCTTAGTTTGTGTTTCTGAAAAACGCTATTTTCCAGTAGTTATAACAAAAGGTCCAGATAAAGACGCCTGACTAATTTCCCGATAAAGTCAGCATTGATGGTTGCGAAGCTTGTAAAACTATTCTTCGTTCTGATTGAATCAAAAACTTCTTCAGTTACCTCTCCGGATGTAAGTTTTTCTAGAAGGAAATATGCTCTCTCTTTTCTCACTGTTTTTTCACCTTCCTTTCTATTCACGATTGTTGATCTTTCCCTATGCGAAATGGAAACGTCCTCGTCAGGTTCATTAGAGTTTTTTTCAGCCTATTTGAAGCTTTCTGAAGATTTTCGTAGAGCTAGCGCCTTTACTCGTTCTTGAGCTTCCTGAAAATATTTCTTAAAACAGTTTATCACTTGTGAGCAGTTTCGGGGTGTGGTCTTTTGTATATATACAGACCCTTTCCCTTGCTGTCGATGAACAAATCAGTTGCTGAATTCAAGGCTTAATTCGTTTAAAGTTTACAGTCATTAACAGTGGCAAAGTAAGACTTACACATTATTCTTACAGCAATCCGCGCCTGCAATGAACTTGGTGTTTTACGGTGGCTTTGAAAGGGAGGGGGGATCATGAAAACTTCCACCACCAACGAAGGGGGATCATTAAAAAGCTATATAGTTTATGGGGGGATCAGGTGAATGCTACTGTGTAGCAACAAAAATCCTCCCCCCCCCCCCCCCCCGGCGATAAATAATGACCGGTCCCTAAGGTCGCGCAGGACCCCTGCTATCATTATTTATGTATTTATTTAAGGTCGCGGGTGACACCTTAGGTTGATCATTATGCATTTAAAGCGTGTGTAACGACTGACATCGACAAGTGTACGAAACATTCATGACTGAATAAAATAATTACGCTAAAATATGGCGTGTGATTTGAAATGTGCACGGATCCTGTGAGCAAAATGTTTACTCGAACGTAAAGTCTGCATACGAGCCTAGTGGCCCATCAGGCCGGAGCTTATCTCGGTTTCCGTAACATTACTTAAACGTAATTAAGCAATAGACCACACTTTCTAGGGGTTTACCGGCGCAATAAACCCCCGCGGGATGTTGGGAGAACACGAGAAAAGCTTGTAAATCACGAGCCAAATCACAGCGGCTGAAAAAATAAAACACAGGTTCAGCTTCACCGATCGCCCACACCGAAATCAACGAACCGACGCGACGAAAACGTTTAAAAGTCGATCCGTTTAAAGCTGTAAAAGACATAAGAAAGGGAAGAGAAAGGCAAACGGTAAACGGAACGAAGTGTATTCACCGATTTAAAGTTGCTTTTACAACGAAATTTAGCAAACTGTGGCCGGAGTCATTCATCGCGAAAGCGAAGGACTGCACGGAAAGTGTGCAAGTTTACAAACCTCACAGACCGCCGAGATTATTTAGAATAAAGGTTAGTTTTCAGAAACTCTGCTTCGAATATTTTATTTCGAACTTATTTGTCACGTAATTTTTTGTTTTCGCCAAGCCGCAGACTTTACAGAAAGCACTGAAATTGCATAAAACTAGAATTAATTCAAGCGCGTACAAGATTGAACACAGTGTGAGTTTCTGCCATCGAGATAATTCAAGTAAGCTTTCAACGGGATCAATTTAAAGTAGTTTTTTTTTTCAAATAAGGTTTTTGAGTGTATGTTGAATGAAAAGATGTCCATATAGTTTTATTCCAGCCCGGCAAACGCGTAACTGTTTATTGTGTTCCTTCTCATTTGATTGTTTCTGCATTTTGTTTTGTTTTATTTTCTTCTACCTATACGCTTAGTTCTTTCACTCCAACTGCGATGGGCGGCAAAATTCATTGTTGTGAACCACCCTCAATAAATATTCATTATGATCATTTATTAGAATCATATCTTCTGTTTTAATCATCAGATAGACAAAAATTAGACATTAAAGTAACGTTATTAAATTATTCGTCCTTACGCGTAGTCGAGCGCAGTGCTGCCTTGTCGGGGAGCGGGGGTTTACCGGTACAATAGAACACAGGTTTTTGACTTTTTTGTCCAATCAGAGTGCGCGTAGTATCTGAGGTTAGTTCAGAACATGTTATATATCGGTTCTGAAAATAGATATCCTTGTTTCAATTACTTATACATCAAAGAAAAAATTAGAGTAAATGCATTAAAATTCATAAGTAAACGCGTTCTTTTTGAAAACGTATTGTTCTTTTCTGAAATAAAGCGTGGAATGCAGTTACCATAATTAACTCCCTTGACAGTCGTGTTTTAACACCTTCGGAAATCTCAAAGTTTGGACTTTTCCGACAATTTTGTGTCCAAGAATTCATCGCGAATTTAAAACCTCTTGAGCTAGAATTGCTGAGAGGTATACCAGGGATACTCTAGTGTGTCATGACAGAACCGGAATTCTAAAATAGCGCTTTTAAAAAAAGATAGAAGGCGTTAAATTCAAATTTGCACATTTAAATGACGTTTACTCGCTGGCAAAGTTTAAATTAAAAAATCCGCCTCTGTCATGACACACTAGAGGTCTTGACTCACCTGTTTTTGATAAAATCACAGAGTGCTGTCTTCTACTCGATCCGCAAACTTGGACACAAAATCATGGATTTCGCAATTTCGTGCTAATGGTGGTCTAGCGTCGACGTAAAGCGCAAACTACCAAATCAAAATCCACATTCGTAAACTTCCATCATTCTTTTATGTCTCTGGAAAATTTCAGCTCAATCGTACCCAAAACAGCCGAGATATAAGCGTTTAATTTCAGGGGTGGAAGCGGAATCATTGGACTGGATATTCATGATTCCTGTCTTGTTTTACCTCAATGATTCGTGATTCATTTAAAAATTTTATTCGATATTCATGCACCCCCGAATTTAATTGCAAATGCAGCGATAAAAGCCGATTTTAGGAAGCTTAAATATTTACAATAGCGATTAGTGAGGGCATGCTATGACTTCATAAACATAGGATGGTAAGTCTGTGCAGCGACTTGCAGTTAACCACAAGCAGCCGGGAGTTAAACCGCAATGGCTTGAAAATCACTGCGAATGCACAAACAACGATCGACATACTACGGCCATAAAACTAGTATAATTTCATTTCGTTTATAAAGAGAATGAATACTCGCCTTAGTGCAGAACTTCAAGGCCTGTAATTCCACTGCTAGTTTTTCCCTTCACATTTACAACGGTGAGCAACTGCATTAATTTTGGAGAGCAAAACTATCATGGGTTCGTTCGTCGCGCCGCGAAATGAAAATACCACCCGCTGTGAGCGGGCCGAATGGGAGAATAGGTCAGAATACCACCCGCTCCCGGAACCAATCAGATCACGGGATTTTAAGAATACCGCCCGCTTACGAACTGAGAAAACAACCTCGTTCACAGGGTCTCTCTCTCCTGTCCCCCCCCCACCCCCCCCCCCCCCCCCCCCCCTCTCGTTCGGGCAGGAGAGAGAGACCCTGGGAACGAGGTTGCTGAGAAAAACATGCAACAAGCCAATCTCGCTCCCAGAGTCCACAAGCTCCACGGTCAGCGGAAGGTCGCCCAGGTGAAACTCTGGGGAAATGGAATTTGGGGAAATGGTTGTTGTGCGCATGCTTTGCTAGTAAAACGGAAGTGAAAAATTGGAAAAAACCGAAGGCTCAGGAGTCAGAAGAAAATATTCAGAACTCCACTCTCTCGTGGAACTCGTAAAGTGAAGTGGATCAACGCTTTTATGGGTGATCTAAAGGCTCCTTTGAAGGAAAAATAGCTCAACGGAAAAACCGCGATAAAGCAAAAGCGCTGTTTGAAAGCAAAACACGCACGTCAGATTGGTTCAAAGATCGTGTAAGCTTCCAGATCTGGAGGACAAACGTAAACAAAGAGAGTCGTAATGCCAAGTTGTGGACGTATATTGGCAGAAAACGAATATATTTTTTCTCTGGAAGAAATCTTTCGAGGAAGGCTCAGTGGTCGAATCTACATTTTTAATACATACAGCATTGTAAACGACGGCCGCGAGAGCACGGAGCAACTGCACGCCGATCGAAAGCTCATTTTGAAAATCAAATTTTCATTTAAATGCAATCGAATAGGCAGGTAAGCAATAATGTGCCGTATTTTCCACTTCAGTGGGAGACTACAGTTGCAAGATTGGTTTTACCAAAAAAGCTGGAACTTTGGCGGTCCGTAGCAATAACATATGTAGCGGTTTCTGATCTGATGGAACTTCTTGCACGTTTGTCATCGGTTTTACTCGAATGAATTCTTTTTCCCGCTGTTGTTGACGAAGTTCCTCGGTACATTTTCGTCATGACTTAAAATCGAAAATTTCCTTTGGCATTTGTGACTCATTAGACAAATGATGCATTTGTTTTATCTTTAACCGAACTATTTGTAGATAAAAGTGACTGTTTAAAGCATTTATAAAATGCTGTCACTTATCAGAGATATATGGCCTTGCATTTATGAATACAGTGTAAGGGCCAATTCGCACTAGCGGACAAATTTTGTAACAATTGGTAGATTTCATCATTAATGTGTCACTTGTTACAGAAAACAAGTGCGAATGCGTTTTTTGAGACCTATAAGTTGTCAAACAATTCAGGAAAACAAAGAAGCAGTTGTCTTATGATTGGTCGGCGTTGCACGTGCGATACATTTTGTCAAACAATCGCAAAAACAAGTGCGAACGACTTGTTGGACAAGTACAAATTTTGTTCAAAACGGACAAATCTTCAAAGGGACCGATGTCCTGCCTCAAGGCAGGACAAGTCATGACAAGTCGCATTCCAACGCCTCTCGTAATGCCAGATAACAATACGCTGTTGATTGGCTATTGTGTTTGGTCTGGATTGTACTAAAAAACAACACGCGAAATTTTTCCGCGATAGGCGGCAAAACATGTTTGTGTGCCAAGGTGAGGTCGTGGAAGGATGGTAATACCGGGACGGAACAAATGAATGCGGAGGGAACCAGTTTGTGCCGGTAAATGGAGGGGAAAAGAAATAGTTTACTTGCCACATTTTTCCCGCAGGTCAGCACAAAAACATCACTACACGCGCACTTCAAATGCAAATCGTTTTAAAATTTTTCACCACGTGGACCTGCCTGATTATTTGATATTTGCACAAGACAACCGTGCCGAGAAATGTACCAGGATGCCAGAAGCACGTGTAGAGCTATTGTAATAATAATTACACCTTTTGTTTTCTTCAAAATGTCTCTGACTTGTCGCGACAATTTTGTTTTTGTCAAAAATGTTATGACATTTAAAACTTGTCCGCTAGTGCGAATCGGCACTAATTGTACTTCTCTTTGCTGAAATTAAAGTTCGCCAAGGGTGTTTCTATGAACTGATTTAGCTATTTGTAACATTCACTGAGGGCTACCATGTGAATATTGGTTGAATATTGTATTGGTTTTCTGTACATGGCCTACCCCCAACTGCATGCAGCCAGGACAGCCCAAGAAACACTGGTTGCGTGTCATATATTGCTTGAATGGCTTGTTGTGTTACCCCATTACCGTAGCATTAGGTGACTAGGCATATCCCTTCTTCCCCTGCCCCCCGGATGGAATATTAGTCCATTGCAGCAGGAATTTTTTATTGGAGGGTGGGGGGGGGGGGGGGGGGGGGGTCCAAACTTTGGTTCAGAAAGGACTGTTGAACTTCTTTTTCGGGGGTGGGGGGTGGGGGAGCAAATTAATTCTTTCCTCATCCGCGCGTTTCATTAAAAAAACAGCCAGTGATATACGATCCTGTCAATGTAAGAATTTCAGTTTCAAACAAGCGTCAAGTCTGATAGGGGGGGGGGGGGGGGTCCGGACCCCCCGGACCATCCCTCTGGATCCGTCACTGTGCAGGGTTACCGCCAAAAGTAAATTTGTTGGAACCCATTTATATTTGAGAGTAAAGTGTCTTTCCCAGAACACAACACAATGACCCTGGCTGGGGCTTGAACCCAGACCATTCAATCCGAAGTCGAGTGAGCTAACCATTAGCCCACTAAGTCCACCGGGACTGTCCCCCATCACGTTTGTTGTAGAACAGGTTGTTTAGGCAAGGCACATAGATTTGATTTCATTTACAGATTCACCAAAACAAATATTTGTGAAATAAACATAAATTATCTTGCAATACAACATACTGAAAGACTCCTGAAACTCCACAAGACTGTCAAGAGGTGTGGGCTGGAATAAACACCACCCAGTAACTTGTACAAATCACAAAATGATAAGAAGTCAGATTGAGTGGAAAAAAATTTAAACTTTATTCTCATGTTGCAGTTAGTGGACATCTAGGTGTCTATTTGTTGTCATTTAGCCAACCGGCTGCAGGACCTGCAAAAATAAAATTAAAATATATCTATGACCACAAAAGACACTTTACGGCATGAGTCGTTGAAGCCATTAGAAAGAAATGATTGTGTAACAATTGCAATAGGGGATAATAGGAGAGCACAGCTCTTGGTTTAGTCTTCATTTGAGCCTAGTGGCCCATAAGGCTGGAGTCCATCCAGGTTTACACAGTTTTAAGCAGTTGGTGGTTTGGCTGGGGTGGTGGTAGCGTGCGAACGCAGACGTATTTCCGGCTGTCGCTTGTCTCCGCCGAAAACTAACGTCTGCGATCTCGAGCCAGAAAACGATTTCCGTGACGTAGAATCTTTTGTTTTCCCTTTGGCCAATCAGATTACGCGATAGAATAAGACACGAGTGAACACCACGCGGCTCCCTCGCGACATAGCTGTCGGCGGAAACAGGCAAGCTGCCATGGGAAGTTGAATGAAACGCGAAAGGTTTTTGACGGCTGTGAAAGTTGATTCTTTGCAGAAGGACATTTTCAGTTGCAAAGGAGAAGGTTAATGTACTCGGTTAAAGTGTTTTAGTGCATACCCTCATTGATAAATCATGCAACGTGGGCTGTGAAAAGCTGACCATCTGTTGACAAACTGAAGTGTTGCAATCGACGTGTGCGATTAAACCCGGGGATTAAAGAACGCCCTTCAAAATTTCGACGAAATTGGAAAGAAATCCGACGAGATTTTGACGGTGATCATGTCTGATTTTGCGTCAATAGATTGGCAAAAATATTCTAGCAACACGCAGGAGGCGGCAATCGACCAGATGCGTCTCATCTTCACCCGGGATCTTCGCCTTCCGAGAAATTACATAATACAGTTGCGACAAGCGTCGTTGCAAACCCTGGAATTTGTTTGAGTCCGATGTTTTGGGGAGTTCTAAACCCTTAAAGCGTTTCTAGTGCCTTTTTTGCTGCATCAAGACTCAAAGATTTGGTCCAAGGAATGAAAACCTTCGCAGGTTTCAGTGATAGCTCAAATTATGTTTACATCTACACCGCTGCGTAAAGGCGAATCTCACGAGACTCGCTCGAAGGAATTGTCTCTTCCGGAAGACCAAAGTACAACTCTGACAAATAGTATTATAATTTTCATTTGATATCTTCCTCTAGGTTTAACAGTGAAGTGTAAGTAAGTAAGTAATGGCATGCATTTTTATGGAAATACCTCAGTCAATAAATTGTTGTTGTATTTTATCTCACCTTTCCAAGTCTCTGGTACGTGATCCGTACACGAACGAATAGCAGCTGTTTTCATCTAACTAACGAGTGGCGAAACGACGAACGATCACATTGCTACACTAAATACTATTTCCTCTCAAGCAATGCTTGGAAAATAACTGATTTTCCAAATCCATTCGATAGATTCACGAATATGTCTTTCTTCTCTTTTGAATCATGTACTTTAATGCATTTACCTGATTTGACTTTTCAAATTAGACACTTCACAAACTTTCCCCAGCGCAGTGTCATTGTTATTTTCCACGCGAACGTGCGATGCTCTCGCAGGCTTACACGCGTGGCGGTTCTTGGATTTTGTGAGCCTAACTGTGATTGGCTTAGAATTTTGACGTCACGGAAATCGTTTTCTGGCTCGAGTTCGCAGACGTTAGTTTTCGGCGGAGACAAGCGACAGCCGGAAATACGTCTGCGTTCGCAGGCTAGGGTGGTGGTTAAGGGGAAATTTTATAATAAATTATTGCAGGAATCAAGAGGGAGAGAGAGAGATTTCTTTTCATCTGAGACCAATAGGTAAACATTGTAAAAGTATATCAACAAGCCGGCAGATTGCAGTTTTCCAAGCAAGGACTGGTGTTTGAATCAACTTTATATCATGCACTTGCAAGGATTAAATGTGGTTCAAAATTTTTTCAAATACCATTACCAATTGTCTAAAGAAATTCTCATTAACACTTGCATGCCCCGTTTACTTAAGGTTTACAACCTAGTCAGTTTTGTGCAATATGGGAGTTTTCTATTTCCTTCATTGCAAAAATACTCGAGACATAATTAATGTCCCATAATTTTCAATATTATTCCTGCATAACAGCTGCGTTACACACAGATGCAGTCGCTGGGATGTATTTACGTTTAGAAAAGCACCAGAATTTACTAAAAATCGGAAATGTATAAAAAACACATCAGACATTTCCACCTCCTCGATCGGAGAAAATACTATTTAAAGGGAAACAAGGGTCTAGAAAAATTTTACCTTAAATGAAAGCCCACGTGTTCAAGACTTCAAAAATAGTTGCCGATTGGTGAAGTGCCGTGTTGAATTTAAGTAAGAGGGCTTTGAAATCGTTCAAAATTACCGCCTTTGAACACCGACGGCCGCCATCTTGGGAGCTAGGAATGATATCGAGGCTATGACGTAGCATTAGACAAGGTTGGTTTTGCAATGACCCAAATCTTACAACACGATATGTAAGACTTTAGAGTATTATCTGAAGGCACGAATTATGGTTCTCTGCCTCGCTGTTGGCTGTAACAACGCCTACAAAAACGTTACCTGAGGATGGAAATAATAGAAAAGGCGGAAAAGACAAAACGAAAGGGTAAATGCGGCAGATACGCCGGGAAATGACCAAAGCCCGGGAACTGTTGTGTTTATTTCGATAATTTAATCACAAATGACTACGATCAAGATCTTCAGGTAGGTGATTTTTTTAATTTGTACTTTGAATCCTCAAAATAAGTAGTGTGTAGTATTCCAAGTTTATACAATTATTGCACGGGAATATGCAATCTGTATTCCTGAAATCATGCGCGAATTTTCTGTCCGTTGGCGGCAAATGTATTTGTTTACGAAAACAAGCCAGTGTTTTATTTTATTTTGTGTCAGCAAATTGTAGCTAAATCAAATGAACTTTTCCTACTTGTAGGGATATTAAACTGTAATCTTATTTGATACTTGTACTGTTTAAATTTTTTATAAACAGTTCGCCTTTCTGATCTTTAGTAGTATAGCCGGGACTAAACAAATACCACTTTGGGTGCACCTAAATTTTTCACCTCTTCAGGAGACTAGTAGTCAGGGACCAAATCAAACCACGCTCACAAAAGCTCGCGTGCCTTGATTTAGTCCCTGACTATAGTCTCCTAAAGAGGTGAAAAATTTAGGCTTACCAAAGATAGTATTTGTTTAGTCCCGGCTATACTACTTAGGAAAAAGGACGCAGAAAACATAAACAAAGGGCGGCGGGGACAAGCATTTAGAGGAATGACACCGTGTTGTATAAAAGTTTTTCAATTAGAGAAATACAACATTAAGGTAACAACAATTATAAATTTCTTTTGGATGCAGCTCGAAACGAGTCATTTGAATAGATGGGCACAAGTAAACCGGATGATCAGACAAGCACCAGAATGTCCACACGAAGGGAAAATAGTGATAAGCAGGTGCTGCCCAATCTGCAAAAAAATAGAGCACAACAACAGCGGATGTAATGAATGCACAACAAGTGAAGATCTGGAAAACGATTTGGAAAATTACGGGTACGACCCGAGTTTGGTTTATTTTGTGAAAAGGGTCTGCAAAGCCTGCAAAACCTGGAAAATTCAAAACGAAACAAGCGCGGCGGCGTGAGGGACAAGCATTTAGAGGGATGCAGCAGTCATGTAAACAACAATGGGACGTGGAAGAAAAGGAATTATTTCCCAAAGTCAAAAAAAAATCAGAAAACCCAAAATCGAACTGGCAACCAAGGATATATTTATAGATCCACCAATACACATTTCAGACGAGCTGCTCACAGCAATGAAAAAAATGAGCCCGCAAGATTTAAAGAACACACTTATAAAACAAGAAGAAGAACAAGAAGAAGTCGACTTAACAGATATGGAAGAGTACGATTTGATGGGTCCTGGGGAGCCTGTGTACGAAACGCCAATCATGACGCCGCAGCTGTACCGTAGAATTATGACGAATGAGTTTAACCAGGACCAGGTAGAGTACATAATAAAGAAAAGTTTGCACCTTTAAGAAGTTAATCACCAGCAGCTTCAAGAATAGCTTCTACAGCTTGAGATGAAATAAGTTTGACATCATTCACCCAAAAGGGGGAAGAAAGGTCTTTGAAAGCGCACACGAGCATGTGGAACAACACAATCATTCTTTATAAACTGTAAATATTTTTTTTGACCCACCTCAAGTAATTAGAGGAATGCAGCAGGTTGTAAACAAACTGACACAGATGGAAAGACGGCTCACACAGGAGCAAAAAAAGCTTTTTAATAAAAAACTGATAGAGAGGGTGGTGGAAAAGATGGAAGAAGAAATAAAAAAATATCAAGAAGACCCCTATGTATACATCGATGGAAAGAGAATGAAGAAATGTGTAAACCAATGTATCCCATACACGGCGGAAGAATGGGAAAAAGAAATGGAAAAACAAAAGGTGTACAAAAACAGGCAGCTGATAAACTTCATAGATAAAGTTTTTTTCGAAGACGGCGCGCTGCAATTAGAGAAACACACCAACAAGTATAAACATGGATACAATTGAACTAATACAAGCACTTCCACTAGAACTTCGAGAACAAATCTTAAAGGAGTATATTAAAATTAAACTCTGGCAACGTAAAATGCTTGGCTGGGACGACGTCAGAAAAGAAATCAATAAAGCGCACACTTTAATGAAGCTCAGACAGCGAAAAGCTCTAGGCTGGGATGAAGTTAATGAATCAATCCTGATAGCACCATTTTGCGACCGCAATGAACAAATTGTATGGGTCTTGTTCTGTTATAAATGTGACGGAGGATGCGGACGGAATGATCTCTGCAAACTATGCCACAGAAATGGAGAAAGGCACTACCTCGGCCTCCCATATTTTCACAGAGATGATTATGATGACTGTTTCCAGAAATCTTTCCATGCGGAGCCGTTGCGTGACCTTTTTCTCAGAAAGACCGGAAACTAATATTTTTCTAGTCGAAGCGGGGGTTTCCCTGTTTGTCGAAGCGGGGGTTTCCCTGTTTTAAGAAACAGGTAAGCAAAGGGGTTGTAAGACAGAAACACAACAAGAGTGTAAAATAAATTAATTTTTATTCAAGTAGATTATAAATTTTATGCAACTACAACATGACGTCACAACACAGCTGTGTCGGTCCACAACAATGGAAACAAGATAGAAGCTGGTGATTTGCATAAGTCCCACGCCGTGGGACACACACCAAATAAAAATTCGAACTTGAAGAAAATTCGGTTACGGCGTAACCCATTTCTATCGTTTTGAATCAACAGTTCTTCAGTCAGCGTAGTTCAGCGTAAATCTTAGCAACTCTTCGAATAGCGATTTAACCTCTTCACTCCCGTTTGAAGCATTCACGAACGCATCTCACAGCTTCTCAAGATCAGTTCGAAAGGATAAAACCGCGTCTTGTTCATTTTTTTTTTTGTTCTAACCAAACGACAAGAACTGTCTACTCGCTAGAAGATGTAGCAACTGAATAGATTTTAAGTGTGTTGTACTAATAAAGCAACGGGCTTTTCACGCTTCACCAAGCATGTCAATCAAAACACGTGAAACTTGTCTCTAGAACGTTCTGTCACGTGCCAATAACACGAGGCAAAACACGTGAAACTTGTCTCTAGAACGTTCTGTACACGTGCCAATAACACGAGACAGGAAAAAACTACATGCATGGTTACACGTCGGCAAACTTATCACCTATAAGTATAATCGTCTATTAAAATTAAACTCACTATTGCATGTTTCATATTAGTTTGTTTTTGATTTAGGTTGTTAAACTGAACTATATAAAGTGAAATCGTGTCTCCCGCGTCAAATCTAATAGGTTTTGGTCTGTAATTAAAACCGGGCCCCGCATATTGGTATCTTAGGTCATTTGCATTACGTTCGCTTTTAAACGTATAAATGTCCGAGAGGTTTATGACAAACCTAAAACCTATCTTTTCATAATTTCGAGAGACACCTTTATCTAAAATAAAAACTGAAGCGCCATCAAGGATGCAAGGAAATGGCGACATTGCCTCAAAGAGATTACCGAATTTAACAGCACCATTATTAATTTCTGATTTCCATTCTCCAGGTATTATTATTTTGGGTCGTAAATTTCTTAGCACAAAACCACTTAGATCATAATTTTTTATATCAAAGCCGTTCATATCTAAATTTGTTTGTAGAGTAAAATCGCCGTCGGAAGCGAGAAAGAAAACATCATCGTAAATAATTCCGTCTATATCTGATTGATACCCCTTTACACCGTAAATGATTAAAGCGGCCTTTTCACTAGGTGCTGAACCATCATAACCCGGATTTAAAATGTCAAAATAGATAGTGTTGTCATTCTTATCTTTTAATTTGTAAGTATTAAAAATGATCCTTATATACGGAGGGTTATGGGTGGCAAAGCGTTTGGTGTGGTAGGTAATAGTACTGGAGGCCAACTTGTTTAAAGGGTTAAGAAACCAGTTTTGGTCGTTTTTGTTTTTAGGGTAAAAGAACTCAACACATATAGTGTACTCTCCTTCTTTTAGAGGTGTTTTATTCAACGCCAAACGCGAGTTGAAAGAATTGTTACTTGTTTTTATAATGTTAAAAGTGTAAGCCTTTTTATTTACACTGTGAAGGTTGGATGTAAAGTCTTCAACGGTAACAGAAGAAATATTGTTTACAGCTGAAACACCAACCCTTTGGGTTAAAAAACCTAAGTCATTCTTTTTATGGGCGTGCCCAGTTGTAATTGCAGAGGAGCCCACATATTTTTTCATTGAAGTAAGATTTACAGCATCTTGATCGCCGACAGGATTTGCGAGCTGTTTGATTGCATGGTCGTTCATGACAATGTCACCAGTAACGCTAGCTGATGACATATCCCCACTATCACCCTTTTCCCCTTTTTCACCTTTATCCCCCATAGCTCCTTTCGAACCCGCAGGTCCAGTTGCTCCAGTGGGTCCCGCAGGTCCAGTTGCTCCAGTTGGTCCTGTAGGTCCCGTTGCTCCCGCAGGGCCAGCAGGTCCGGTCGGTCCTTGTGAGCCCGTATCACCTTTTAATCCTTTTTCCCCAGCATCACCTTTATCTCCTTTAGGACCTTGTGGGCCAGTATTGCCCTTATCACCTTTTTCGCCTTTAGGGCCGGCGGGTCCAGTTGCGCCAGTTGGACCAGCAGGGCCGGCTTCCCCTCGGATTGAAGTAGACTCTTCATGTGTTTGAGTTGCACCCGTCGCACCGTTAATAAACCCCATCTCTATATATTTTCGTCAAAATTTTTAAGTGTGGTTTTTTTTGGTTTGTCGTGGTATAAAAAAGAATATTTAGCATCGGTAGCCCTTTCAAGCAGCTCTCTGTCAATTCCCAATTCATCAGCAATACGGTTATTTTCTCTGGGAAGAAAGTTGAAAATGCAAAAGTGGCTACAATTATCTCGGATGTTTTTGGGGACCTTAAAATAGCTTTGAGAAAGATAAATGACGCTGCAATTGCGGTGGCGACCGTTGATAAAATAATCGATAATGTCGTTTTGGTTGCTTTCACAAACCATGTCATCGAAAATTACAATCTTTTGATTGTCAGTGGACAGCGTTTCCAAAGGAATAACATCGTTGGCGCCTTCAATAACATTATACCTAGCCACAGGATTGACTCTTGTGTCGAAATCATCAATCAAATATTGGTACTTGTCTTGATGCAGGTTCTTAGCGCAAAGGTAAATTTTGTCGTAGACCAACAGCCTGTAAAGCATATGCATGAGAATATTTGTCTTACCAGAGTTGCTTGGCCCGCAAATAAGCATCCGAAAGGTATCTGCTGGCATACAAGGGTGCCCCCGCTTGTAATTACTTTTTGTAGTCAAACTGGGGTCGTAATTGGGAATTTTCATTTTTTTCTGTTATATATACGGCAAAAATATGTCCATGAAGAAGTGGCAAAAACTTGTCAGCGAAAAGGCTGAAGTTGAGCAGCAGAACGACAAAATCCTCGCGGCAATAAAAAATAACAAAATCAATAAAGAGTTTGGTCAGCTATCAGGTGAGGATTTGTTCAAACCTATCACATCGCGGCTTGACAAACTCCAAGTAGGGGATAGCAACTCAGTTGCTGAGCCAAAAGAAGAGGTTCCAGATTATGGTATGGATGAGTTTGATTTAAACAACCCCTTTGACGGAGATTTTAACCCGGATGCGGAAACACCACCAACACCAACACCAACACCAACACCATCACCAACACCATCACCACCACCATCACCAACAACATCACCACCACCATCACCAACATCAACACCGTTACCACCTTTAGCTGAAGAGGAAGAAATGGAATTAATGGAAGAAATGGAAGAAGAGCAACCAAGTAAATGGGGGCCACCACAAGAGCTGGTTATCAAGGGATCAGAATCAACTGACCTGCAGACACTGAGCAGCATGTTAACAAAAAATAAAGACAATCCGAACTATGTGGTAAAAAGTAAAAAATCAAAATTCTACGGCTACACATTGGCAAAAATAAAAAAGGCAAGAGATGAAATTCTTGAAAGGAGAAAAAAAGGGATTAAAATCCCCATACAGCAGCTGATGCCCGATGTTGATGATGATGAACCCGACAGAGAAATGGAAGGAAGCGGAAGTGTTGATCCAAACGCTTTGGTTGAAAGGCTACACTTAAGCCTGGCGTCTATACAGGCGGGCAACACTTCACTGAAGCTGAAAAAACAGGTCAAGCAGATGTTGGGGCTGCTGGTAAAGCTAAAGGAAATAACACAAAAAGAAGCCCACAAAATTATGGGAAGTATTATATAAGCAACATGTCAACCCATTTTCATTTCAACCTGTTGCTCGACTCGCAGCTGGCTAAACAAAACAACGCCAACAGCAAGTCACATGACTTTACAATTAACTTTGACCCGCCAATCGCTTTAGATCCCCACAAAAATTACAAGGCGGCGTTAAATGAGCTGGTATCTATGTCTTATTCGTGGTACAACATCGCAAAACGGTACAACAACAACGAATTCAAATGGCGGAAAAAAACAGAGAACTGGAAAACCGTGACAATTCCGGATGGAATGTATGATTACAACGGTCTCAACACCACCATTCAGGCACTAATCGGAAGAGTGGATCCCAAGGATGAAAAATCCAAGTTTATTTTTCAGCTGTATTTTCACACCACAACGTATCGGGCGGTCATTTTGTTGGAGGACGGCTACGAGCTTGACCTAAGTGGAGGTGAATTCGCCGCGTTGCTGGGTTTTGATAAGAAAACAATAGACGGAGCGAACAATAGGAGCGACCACGTGCCAAATATAACAAGAGGCGTCGACTGGATCTACGTCCATTGTGATCTCATTACAAGGGCTGTGGACAACATCGGAGGCGACGTTATGTTCTCTTTTTCAACCGCTGAACTCTCAGTCAGCTACCCCTTTTCAAAAGAGCCCCGCCGCCTCCTGTGGCACCCGGTGAGCAAAAATAGAATCAATAGCATAAATATCAAAATCACAGACGGACGCAACAACATTATAGATCTGAATGACCAAGACGTGGCTTTAAGTATCATCATCGAAGAAGAAAAAGAAAAATAATTTACACATAAGTATAATAATGAATCATCCGAGCGAGTGGGCGAGATATTACGACGCGCCAAACGGAACATATAGATACAGACACAAAGGTACGGGGGTTGTAAGAGACACCCTGATGAATATAGGAAAGCGGTTCAAAAAGAAGGTCACCCGTCAGACGTTGGAGAAGGCTGTAAATGAAGCCTCGAAGCAAATGCTGAAAAAAGCCGCAGAAAAAGCAGAAGAAAAAGCGGCTGACAAGATACAAGCGGTTTTGCGAAGTGGGGTATCAGCAACTAAGTTGCAACCCACACCAAAGAGTAAAAAGACTCCAAGTGTAAAACCTAAGGGTAAAAAGACTCCAAGTGTAAAACCTAAGAGTAAAAAGACCCCACCACAGAAACTTAGTACCGAGTCGAAACAAAAACTGAAGAAGATGCTAAACGCTGGGGTAGCAACTCAGTTAAGCGGGGATTCACGGAAAAAGTTGCAACAGATTTTAAACGCGGGTCGGGCTGCAAGGATGAAAGTAAACCAATTGATAGCAGAAAATTAAAATAATTTTTTAAAAAGATATATAGGACGCAAGATGTTCAGAAGCCACAGACATTTGGAAAAAACAGAGTATGTTCGTGTCATGTTAGACAAACCGATTAGTATCCCGGGAAACAATCAGCACCAGGTAAAGACAAACTATAAATTCACACTCACCGACCGAGACAACTGGTTTGACTGGTATAACGCCTACTTCCGGGCTGATTTCACTTTCGAGGCAACCGCGGATGGTGCACAAGTTGCAGCAGACGCCCGGTCAGCGCCCATTAACGGCTCATTTTCACTGATAAACAAACTTGTGGTAAAATCATCGGGCAAAAACATTTACAACGTGGACAACATTCACAAGCTCATATTTATCAAAAACTTGTTGGATTTTTCTGATGACTTTGCGAGGAGCGCAGCGAAAGATCAGTTTTGGTATTTGGATACAGATAATAGCAATGTGACAGCCGTCGCCGCCACAAACCAAGGAATTAGACAAAGAGGTTTGCTTGCCCATGCTGGTCTTACGGTTGAAACCCTCATACCGCTTAACAGGTACTCATTCTTCGAAGAGCTGAGTGACAAGCTTCTCCCCCCAATGCAGATGGAGTTCGAAATTGAGCTACAATCGGATGCAGAGCTGATTTGGCAAAACGATGGCACCAATCGCAGAATAGTGGTGAAAAACTTCGAGCTGTGGGTTCCAATGCTGCGTTTTACCAGCGAAGGACAGAAGCTCGCAAACGAAAACTTTTTGAAACCTCAGAAATGGACGTACCTAAATGAAATGATCCAGCCCAGCAGCAGCCGGCGTACCGCTTTCGGTTCGTGGCAGATAAATCCCGGCCTAAAAGCCGCAAAACATGTTTTCATTTTCATTCAACAGACAAGGAAGAAGGACGCCTTGACTCAAAACCCCTACTTCTTTGACACCTTTGACATTGACGGAGACAATTCAGCCAAGCTAGCGACCTGCCGGCTACAGTACGGCTCTTCACAGTACTATCCGGAGCTGGACTACGACGAAAACTTCAAACTGCGCATTCTTAATGACTTAAAGAACTACCGGTACCGCAAAAACGACTACAACACCGGTGTTCAGCTACAGCCCAACAACTTCAAGGATTTATACCCAGTACTCTATTTTGACTTACGTGAAAACAAGGATAACAAGACCAACGACCCGAAACAGATGGTTTTCCACTACAAGCTCAACGAGGCGGCCAACGCGCAAGACTACACCATTTATGCAGGAATTTTGTACGAGTCCGAATTTGCTCTCAGGCAGGTGGGTAATGAGCTGGTGATGGTATAGTGAAATTAATTTTTGTATGAGTCCGAACTTGTTCTCAGGCAGGTGGGTAATGAGTTGCTGATACCCCAAAGTGAAATAATTTTGTATGAAATATAAGAAATGACGACTTACTATCCGCACAAGATTTCACTTTCGGACGGACAAAAAGTAAGCCTCGCGCGGGCCTTTGGGCGAGGAGAAGCAGTTACACTGAGATTTAAAAATGAAGCTATAACCGGTGGTAGCGACACTTTGCACTTGACCGCCAGGCAGATCAAAAAAATAGAGCGCGCTATCAAAAACAAAACGGGCGTGGACATAGACATGAGCAAGACACAAATCAGACATGTGCGCACGCGTAGCGGCACATTGCCCTTGACCCCCATACAGATCAAAGAAATAGAGCGCGCTATCAAAAACAAAACGGGCATGGATATAGACATGAGCAAGAGACAAATCAGACATGTGCCCAAGCTGGCGAATGGTGCAGGCATGCGGGTTAAACCCCCAACAGGAGGAAAGGGAATGCGCATCAACCCTCCACCATATATGCGCCCGCCACCATTTATTGGTTCTTGGGGTGACCAAAAAAAAGCCCGCCTTCGTTGATGTCCCCTTAACTGATTATGACTTGCAGCGATGGTGCCAATACTTGAAAATCCCCATCAAAGGTATATTTGCGAGAGACGAGATACACGTGAAAAACCACTCCCCTTGTATAATCAACATGGATGATCTTGGAGGGCCAGGCACCCATTGGGTATGCTGCTGGGATGGAACTGAATATTTTGACTCTTTTGGTTTACCTCCACCCGCAGAATGGGAAATAGAGTTGATTCTTGAAGGTAAACAGACCTTTCTTCGGAATGACAACCAGCTTCAGGAGGAATTCAGTGTGCGCTGCGGCTACTACTGTCTGCTTTTCCTGAATGAGCGTAACAAAGGACGGTCGTTTCGAGATATTTTGAGTATGTTTTCTGAAAATACGCGCGCCAACGAGGCTGTGGTGAAGGATTATTTTACACATAATGTATAGGATGGATGTTTACTGTGTGAAAGAAAAGCGCTTCACACCCAATGTGGTGGGAAGTGAAAAAATTACAACCGCAAAAAACGGCAGAAGACTGCTTAAAGTAAAATGCGCCAGCTGCGGCATTACCAAGACAAGATTCGTTTCTAATAAAACGCAAAGTGGTGCTGCTCAAGAAGGAGGTAATATTTTGGATCCAATATTTAAGTGGACCAGAAGGGGTTTACCCAAAAAGAAGAGAGAAGAACTTGCACGCGCTGAAAAAAGAATGTTTGGAGGTGGGGTTCTTGATACAGTTGGAAATACAGCAGCTGAAGCTTTCTTTGAGTACGGAGTTCCTTATTTAGCAAAGCAAGGTGTAAAACAAGGAAGATACTTTGCAAGCGAGTTTCTGAGACAACCAGAGTATCAGAAGAAGTTAGCCAATAAAGCCAAACCAATCGCGAGAAAAGCTGTTAATTACACAATTGATGCTTTGTCTGGGGATTTGTTGACTAAAGCCTCAAACAGATTAAGACCAAAAGATATGATTAAAGGCGGGTGTCACACAGCGGCCTGAGAATTTTCTTTAATTATATAAGATGGAGGTATACTGCGTGAAGGAAAAGCGTTTCACACCCAACGTACCGGGAAGCGAAAAAAACACTACCACAAAAAATGGTAGAAGGTTGCTTAAAGTAAAATGCGCAAGTTGTGGCATTACCAAGACACGATTCGTTTCTAATAAAACGCAAAGTGGTGGTAATTATGATATGAGAATTTATGCGGGTAATCGAGTAGATGACCCAACAAACCCTCTTTACCAACGTGGTGGGGCTTTTGATTTGCATAAAGCTATTGGCAAGCTGCCTAAGCCAAAAAAGGGGTGGACGCTTCCTGGTCATAACTATACGGGGCCGTACAATCCTCTTGAAAAACAGCTTTCTTACGACCCCAAGACGGGAAAGATCTTGAAGATTTACCAGCAACCCACAGGCGCCACGGACGCAGTTGCAATGCAGCATGACGTTGATTATGCCGTCTGTGCAGGCAAGAAAAACGAGAAAGGCTGCAAACACGCTGCAGACAAAAAAATGGTGAAGGCGCTTGATGCTATTCCCAAAAACAAACGGCAATGGGGTCACGCCGCGGCGCGCAACGCAATCAGCTCGAAGCAAAAAGTGGGTTTGGGTGTCGGTGAAACGATCAATAAAAAGATCGGCGAAAAAATTCCAGGCTTTCAACCGGCTCAAGATGTGGCTGCTGCAATCATGGCTGTCACAGGTGGTGATAAGGATTTGTTTAAAAAGTATTGGAGTGGTGACATCGCAAAAGGTGCCTTTAACACGAAAACCGGTCTGTTCAGCAAAAAGTTTTGGACACACCCTAAAAACACAACTGGGCCATGTAATCGGGTTGTATATAAAAACGGAAAATGGCATAACGAATATTGCGACTAAAATATTTTTAACACATATATAAGAAATGGATTCTGCAACAAAATTTAGGCGGGCTGAAATAGAATTGATAAAGAAAAATCTTGAAAAACAGATGGTGCACTACTACGAAACCTCAGCCAAATTCAAACGGTGGCACACACGTTGCCAAACGGTATGTGCGTTAACAGGCGGAGTCGCTACCATTCTTACAGGCTCTGGGCTGGCCGCTTCGCTTTCTGCGGTTGGCGTTGTTGTTGGCGCCCCTTTAATCGCAACTGCCACCTTGTTTTCATTGGTGTCAACCTCCTCCATCGTCACCGTCAAATTTTTCCTGCGTAAAGCGAAAAAACACGAAAAAATACAAACTTTGGCTGAAGCCACGCTGAGCTCAATCAACTCTCTCATATCGACCGCTCTTGAAGATGGTAAAATCTCAGACAGTGAGTACCAAGATATTATCAAAAAGTACAACAGCTTTACTACTGCAAAGACAAAACTGCGTTTTTCAAACCACACTGACGGCGGGGTAAAGGTTAACAGAACATCAAAGACAACTTCTGTTTAATCGTGGGGTGTTTGCCTCCAACCACCATTCGTTGAAACTTTTTTCGGCTTTATTTCTGGTTTGTACCATCTTCGGCAATCTTTTCGTGAGCTTTCCCAGTATTGCATTTTTCGCCGGCCAATCGATAGGTGAGACCTTTTGAAAATAGTTGTATAAAAAACAAACATAGTTACACGATCCGGGGTAGCAACTCAGTTGCTGATTCCGCTTGAACTGGTGAATGACATTGCCCAAAAAAGTCAACCCCATATTGTCACCGACCTGATCTACAGAAATGCCGACTTTTTTTAGTACCGCAAGTAAATACCATAATTTGAGGTGGTGTCTCATCTCTTCGTGGGGCTCATCCGGCAGTGGGGGTTCCCATGAGTAAAAGTCAAGATCTTTTTCGGGTTTGATTTCTTTTATTAACGCTTCCTGCTCTTCCAACAACATTTTTTTCAGTTGTTCCCTGTGGGGGTTAGGTCCGCGAAGTTTTATAGCCATGTATATATGACCGCGCATAATTATTTAAATGGATAAAAAATTAGAGCGGCATTATTACAGCCCGCAGGGTTACTGGAAAGGTATCTCTGCCATTAAAAAATTAGCGGTCGCTGCGAAGGTTCCTGAAGTTGTTGCCAAAGAATGGTTGTTCAAACAAGCGCTCTGGCAGATTTACCTCCCCGCACCGCGCTACATTCCTCGTCTAAAATTCGATGTACCTACACCCAACAAAGTACACCAGGCAGATCTTCTTTTTCTGCCACATGACAAAGTGGGTCGTAGCACTTACAAATACGCGCTTACCGTTGTTGATGTTGCCAGCAGATTCAAAGAAGCTCAACCTTTAACTTCTAAAAACTCTGATGAGGTTGCCAAAGCTTTTAAGACAATTTATACGCGTGGACCTTTGAAATGGCCTCAACTGTTGCAGGTTGATCCTGGGCGTGAATTTATGGGCGCTGTTACAAAAGAAATGGAAAATCACAAAACTTCTATCAGACGTGGTCACCCTGAAATTCATAGAGACCAAGCTATTGTTGAACGTTTCAATCGTACCTTGGCTGAGCGTTTGTTTGGCCACCAGTACGCCGTTGAAATGCGTTCACCTGAGGGTTTGCGGTCTACTGAGTGGGTAAAAAGGCTTCCCAAAGTTGTTTCTGCTCTGAACAACCAAGTCACTCGATTGATTGGTATGAAACCTGCTGTTGCAATCAAGAAAAAAAATGTTTATGCAGAACCGTCAACTAAATATTTGAGACCTGTTGGAGAAAATGAAAAAAAGCTCCCCTCCATAGTTTTGGTTCGGTATTTGTACGAACTTGGTGAGCTTGAAGGTGGGACAAAAAGAGCCACTGATCCAATCTGGTCTTTAGATGTCTTTAACCTTGAACGTTCTTTTACCAAACCGAATCAACCTGTTCTCTTCTTTTTGCGCGACGGACCTAAGCGTGGTTTTGTACGTGAAGAACTGCTTGTTGTACCTCCAAACACACAATTACCCCCAACTAATGTAAACTAGATATGGTATTCAATTGGTTCTGTATGAATTCCGTCTGGCAATACCCAGCGTTTGTCATAGTATGCGCTCAACCCCAGCTTCTCCTGCTCGTAAGTTACTATATTCCCATCCCTCATCCGGAATCCGCGGTTTGTTGCCATGTCTTTGTTTCCATCTAGCGCTGCCTTGAAACGGTGCCAGTTTATTTCGTTTTGCTTCTGTGACATCCCTTTTGAGCTCAGTTTCTTCTTTTTTGTTTTCCCATTTTCTGTATAATAACATTTGGAGCTCAGCGCGATCATCCGCTCACCCTCAAATTCTAGCTTAAATAAACCCGGCGTTCTTCCGCTCCATTTGTCCCATGCCAACCAATTCTTTTTTTGTTTTTCGAATTCTGCTTTCATCTCTGGACGTACTATGTCTTCTAGTTTCTTACCAGAGATTGCCAAGTAGTTGCTGTCTGTGTCCATCTGTATCAGCTCGAAATCTTTTCTGTCAAAGTATCTGTCAAGGAAGTCGTAATAGAATTCCAACATCCGCAGCTTTGCCAGCTGATATACAGCTATTCCAATCTGAAACGGTCTTCTGATTGTGATTCGTGACTTCCGACTTTCTAACTCATACGCCTCACCAATTTCATCTAGATCTGAGAAATATGCACTTCTCAGAGCTCTGTCAACTACCTTCTCATCTTTGGTGTAAATGACGTTTGTTTGCCGTTCTAAGGCTTCGATCAGCTTTCCGTACCCACTGTTTCCCAACAATTTGAATATATCAGCCAGCAGTGCTTTGCTTTTTTCTACATCTCCTGTTCGGCGAGCTTCCGTGACTTGTTCCACAAACCAGGGAAAGATTTTGGCCGGTGTGTAGTCAATTGTGCGATAAACTCTTTTGATTACTGCTCCGTGATTCACGTACCAGAGTAGTAGAGGGGCGTACACAAGTATTTTCTGTGCTGACAACGTTCCCATTAGTTTCTTGTCTTCTCCTCGTTTTCTTCCTGTATCACGCAAGTATTTAAGCATATGCTCTGGGACAGCTTTGGTGGGTACCGGTTTGTTATGAAAGAACGGACACATTTCCTCGAACTTTTGGTGTAAGTGCTTTGGAATCTCAATATCTATTTCTGCATATCCAAACCAGCTTCTTTCTTTGAGTCTGTGCGTTAGTACTGGTGCGCCGTCTATTTGGTACTCATCTGTATAGTGTACAACCCTTTCCTTTCCACAAGGCATATCTCTTAACATTGTTGAGAGATACAAGGCGTTGGCATCATATCCGAGGATGTTTTGGCAAAGTTTTGAATCAGCAACTTGATGAGATCTTATTCTTGTTTTCCCCACTTCATGGTATCTTGTGAAAACGAGGCTCGGTCCTCCAACAACTGCTTCTTTTAACATCTCATATGCTTCTTTGCTTGGGGCATACAGTTCTGCTTTGCGTTCAATAGCTCCTCTTAGAAGGTAATGTAAACTCACACCTGGTATGCTGACTGCGTCTTTCATTATATCGATTCCCTTCTCTGTGTAAAAGTTTCTCATCTTTTCAAGAGCCTCAAGCCCGGGGGCTACATCTAGATTATTGTAGTAACGTACCCAGTCTTTGAAGGTTTTCATTCCCTTTTCTCGGAACGTTTGTTTACAGTCTTTCCATTCTGACAGTTTTAGTGTGAATTCATTTTTCAACTTTGAGTACCAATGCATATAATCCGGTAATCCTGGGTAATCCAGCTTTTCAGGTCTGTCAAACCACTCGTATGGAAACCATGATTTTGTTGTCTTGCAGTCGTATGCCTTTACCCATTTCTCGTAGCTCGTTCCTGGGCCCAAGTAGTTGATTATGTCAAGGAAACGGAAGCCAGAAGTGAGTAAGAACATGATTTTGTTTCCATTCTTTGCTACTCTGACTTTGTTGGTTGTGTCCGCAAGTTTTTCTGCGAAGTGTTTCTTTATCAGATTAAGATCGTATTGCCCGGAGTTAAAACCCAGTACTGGGACCTGGTCGCACCATTCTTCTATTTTTTTCCTCTGATCTTTTGGTAGCAGGTTTACATCTGCTGGCATAAATTCATCTCTTACTTTTGTTCTTATGTTTTTTCCGCGTCTTTCCAACTCTTCCGCGAACTTGCGGACCAGCTCTGTTGGATCTTTTTCACAGATATGGGTTATTTTCGGTGCATGTTTTCCGTCTTGTGTGATTGTGGTTTCAAGAGTGTCGCCGATGCTTACTGAGATTGGAACGTGTACGTTCTCGATTGTGAGTGAGTTTGTCGGCTCCTTCCGCTGATTGTTGTCTCCGTATGCCTCAAAATCATACAAAATAGCGTGTGGGTAACTTTTTGTTTTTGCTTCTGGTAGTTGTTCAATATATTTGTCTCCGACTTCGCAGGCCCAACACTCAATCACTCTGTATCCAGCTTTTCTGAGATAAGCTGTTCTCCGCATTGTTGCTTGGAAGAGATCTTCTCTTGTTTTGTCGCCACGGTCTATTATTTTGTTACGATCGTGGTAACATTTTGGACAACCGTGCCAGTAGCATCCGTGATACTGCAGCACCAGATTTTTCTCATGGTTGTAGCCATCAACTGGTCTTTTCTCTATCCAACGCTCTCCTCCGTGTCCTGACATTGCGTGATGAATGGGGATTTTCCAACGCTTTGCTACGTACTCAAGCCACTGAATTGATTCTTTTGAGGCTTTATGTTTTGGGTAAAATGCTTTTTCATAAGCTGTCTGCGGCGCTTCGACCTTTTCTCCTGGGCAATCTATTACGGTTTTCCCTTGGGCACACCTTTCTGTATGACGTTGTAAATGGGTTGCTTGTGTAAATCTTGCTTTGCAGTGGATGCATGCATAAGTTTTTCCCAACTTTTTAATGTCTTTTATTAAGAATGCGTGCTTTCCAAAAATACCGATTGTCATAACGTTTTTAAACTGTGGTGCGGGATTTCTTGCCAGATGCCATACCACTTCTTTATCGTCTACACGCTCTGGCACATATACCCTGATTCCTAGCCAACCTGAGAAAGCTGTGCCCTTATTCAGGTGCATTTCTACCTTTTCCAATTCATCCAGTGATGTTTTTACGCAGTTCGTCGGTGTATCGCGGAGTTTGAAAAAACTCTTGGCTAGACCTTGCGCCGCTTTTGTACTTCGATCTGGTCTAGCTCCTTTGTGTACAGCAATACAACGCCATAGACACATGTTATCTCTATAGGTATCCAGTGCTACCATTGAACGACTATGTGCAAGGTTGCGCAGCCAGTTTGGTAAGGGTCCTGTTCCCATCAGCGGTTGACGGTCAAGCACAACCTTTACATCAGCATTAAAATGATCCTCGAATATCCACTTTGTGTCTGGTCTTTCGATACTGTCCGCATCCAGACGTACAGCCTCCCTATTAATTAACCAATTCTCCGCTTCTGCATATGTATTCATCCAAGGGGAGCCTTTATTTTGGTAGTAGAAGATTATGGTACCGTCTTCAATGTTACGTAACATATATGAATAGGTGTGCCTCATGTAAAATGATGTCCTCACGTTCTCTCTTATTTTTTCCATGAATTTTGGTGTAAGGCCTTTATTCAGATCTTTTATGAAGCGCCATCTCTTGTACCGTCTCCCGCTGCTCTCTTCACCCTCGAATTTTGTGACTTCGTACAGGTTTAGAATCTCATTCTGGTAGTCTGTCACATTTCTTACGTTATTCGGTTGAATGGGGTCGAATTGTCTCAGAAGTTGTTGTCTTCTGTTCCTTTTTCTAGGTGGTGCTGTTGGTTGGTAAGGCTTTGGTTGTAATGGTTGTAATACCCGTAATGACGGTTTATACCGCTGCTTTCTGGTTTCTGTTAGCGGCTCGACTAGCACATTCTTTATTATCTTTTTCACAGCGGGTACGTTTTCTGAAAGAAGTTGCGATAAATGACGCAGTTCTGCGGGGTCTATTTTTGCAAGTTCTTGTTCGAGAGATTCGAGGTCTACATTTTCAAAAGAACTGAGGTCTATTTCGTTCATTGTATATTATGTAGAAAATATTTTTTAATTTATTAATTGTTGTTAACTTAATGTTGTGTTTCTCTAATTGAAAGATTTGTTTACATGACTGCTGCATTCCTCTAAATGCTTGTCCCCGCCGCCCTTTGTTTATGTTTTCTGCGTCCTTTTTCCTAAGTAGTATAGCCGGGACTAAACAAATACTATCTTTGGTAAGCCTAAATTTTTCACCTCTTTAGGAGACTATAGTCAGGGACTAAATCAAGGCACGCGAGCTTTTGTGAGCGTGGTTTGATTTGGTCCCTGACTACTAGTCTCCTGAAGAGGTGAAAAATTTAGGTGCACCCAAAGTGGTATTTGTTTAGTCCCGGCTATACTACTTCTTTGGGTCACGCAATCTGTATTTCCTTACAGACAGTGCAGACGGAGCTTCTCCAGGCTGAGATTCTCGGAACAAGAAGGCAAAAAAGGAATCCGCCACTAAAGGAAGAAGCGGTTCCTACCATTTTCAGCTACACTCCTGAAAAGAGAGTCCGTCAAGCTAGTATCGAGCTAGCAATCATTTTAAAAATCAGACACATAACTCTGAAAATGAGCCGATCGAATGATTTGAGTTGGCTTTGTTTACATTTTTCACGTAGAATAATCTTTGGCGCCCGAGATGGTAGAGCTACACGTGTTACGTGTTCAACTTTTGAAGACCAGAAATCGCAAGTGACTTAATAACAAATTAATTTCAACTGTTGTGGGATATTATATTATTCAAAGTTAAACCAAGATATAAAAATGAACCGAAAAAGGTGTTCAGTCTTGACACTGTTCGGGCGAAAATACCAGAAATACCAAACCATAATTATTTTCGCGCAAGCAATGAAAGTTACGATAGATCATCAATGAATTTAGTACACTATAACTCTAATTCGAAGCCTGTCTGATCGAAAGTCGATGAATTAAAATCTCTTTCGACCTCTATAGCTTGTAGAAGTGTGAAAATAAATATCAGACATCTTCATCTTGCTGAGCGTGTATTCCTGCTTCGGCGACAGCGCCAAGACTTAATAAATTAAAATTTGCCGATCGGCAAATGTTGCCATAGCATCGTTGTCCTACCTTTCTCAAGCAAGTTCTTCTCATTTTTAACGCAGTAAACCTTTTACCATTTAAGACATTTAAAGGATGAGTTGGAAATTAGGATTTCTGAGGAAAACCGCCGCGACTTGATCGCATATGCAGTCGTCAAACATGATTTAAAAAAAGTGATTTGAGTAGCTTAGGATTTCTTGGCCATTTTACAAAAAAAAATTCAGAAAAATTGCAATTTGTTTCACTCTCCTTCTCGAACTGTCTCCTACAAACTTTAAGAACAACAACATCTCACCATTTTAGTCGCATGTGTGAACTGACAAATCGCTTGCGTCCAGATTCCGTATTAAAACTAAAGTAAATGTCTGTACTAACATGTTGTTTATAAGTTTAATTTTAACCTTAGAGGACCAAACGGTATTAAACCCAGAACTTCCACCATCTGGTAACAAATACTTTCCGTTTCCGTGCAGCTACACCAGTCGCGATTGCTAAGTTGCTGAAGATGCGATTGTGTAGGTCCGTCGGCGTCAGATTCCACCGTTTCTGGTTAATCTTGAGCCATGCTCGAGTCACTTTCTTCTTTTGAGGACGTGCCGTGTTGTGGTTCGAGCAAAAAAGGGGCGTTTGGTTCCAGTGACTCGGTTTCTAGCACGAGAGACGACTCGCTTTCGCTCTTTCTATCGCTGTTTATTTCGACTCATCTTACACTCCTTGACTAATGCTACGTCATAGCCTCGCTTGCATGATGGAAAAAAAGATGGCCGCTCGCGGCAGCAAAATGACAGGTTTCTTGTCCCAAATACTAGCAAAAAATTTCGATGTCAAAGCAAATTATTGCTATTTTCAGTTATTTCATTGTATGAACTTTCATTTAAGGTAAAATTTTTCTAGACCCTTGTTTCCCTTTAACAACCGAGTGAAAATGGGTGAATACCAAAAACTAAAGCTAGTTTTTACCTACCTTGACAACGGAGCGGGAAATGGCATCATAAATCGCGGTTTAAGGCCAAGATACTGCAAAACACAAACGAACGAACTCCAAAAATCTCGGCAAAATGGCCGCTAAAACTTCATAACCAACTTCCGGAAATACATCTGGGTTCGAAGGCTATTGTATTGAAACTGCCAATCAAAAAAATTCGAATAATTCCATTTCCCCAGAGTTTCACCCGGCGACTAACCGCTGACCGTGGAGCCTGTGGACCCTGGGAACGAGATTGGCAACAAGCGTGTTCGCTACACAAGGCTCATTTGTCTCGATACAGTTCTTTCGGAACCATACCGGAGATTTTCAGTCAGCTTTTCATAAGCTTTCACTCTCTTCGACTTATATTCATAAAACACCATTGAACTTAGGTATGGTGTATTATTCGAGGAAATCGATATTACCATGACAACGATAAAGAGAAAAACTAGAACTTTACGCAAACCATCATTGCATGCAGAGAACTGGGCGACAAAAAAGAGAATTAGTTCTCATATATAAAAACCGATAGCGATGATATAAAATATACAAATATACCCACTGCAGATGGAGTAAGGCGCGCTGGAAGAGTCTTTCGTAACAATTGGCATTTTAATTAATCAAGTAGCCTACAAAACATGTGAACGAGTTATCTTTCAAGCGAAATGAACTGTTCTAAGAACTAAGCTATGATGGTTCCTTGCGAACAGGTCAACCTTTAGACTGTAGCCAGGCATGGATATCCCCAATATTTTCGTCAGCTTTCAAAAGGAACGTGTAAACTAGTGATGGATCCCGCACCCTCCCCTAATGGGGGAGGGGTTGGGGGTGCGCTTTTAAAGGCTAGACTATGAATGTTGAATTCTGCGAAGATAATTCTGGCAGTTCATAGAAAATGCGCTATTTGCGCTATTTCCCTGGATCCACCACTGTAAACAGTAGCAATGCCGTATAAATAAGCGTTGATAAAATAAAGAGAACAAAGAACAACTGAAATTACGAAAGAGTCGATTTCGAAGGTGAAAGCGCACTTTTGATAATGCTTGCAACTGACGATGTACTAACAAAGACTAAGAACAAGGCAAACACCTTACCATCAGCTACGCAGAGCATCCAAACAACAAAGTACAAGATCGCAGCGCACTTCATTTTCGACCAGTTACTTGCTTTGGAAGAAATTTTCGTTTCCCGCCTGAAGACTGCTTTGTTTAATGATACGGGCACCTATGTTTAAGGCGTTTTTAATTTTGTTCTGCTCATCCGTGGCAAGATAGAGACCAATCATCTTCTATTTAGTGACAAAATATTTAAACATTTCGTCATTATTTCCAGAGGGGAAATGTTCCATTAAACAAAAAAGCTGGCTACTGCATAGCCGGAGGACGTCACTTGTGTGTCTGGTTAAGGCGTTTTTTATTCTGTTCTGATAATCCGCAGCAAGGTGAAAAGCAATAATATTCGCTTCTTTTTCTTTAATTTATTGAGGCTGACTATCTATTTGATGGCAAATTTTTTTTATTATTTGTTTAATTCAATTTCAGAGCGAAACAGCTCCAGTCGATAAGGAAGCCTGCTACTGGTTAGCCAAAAGGCATTACTTGTCTCCTATTATCGCACTTTGCTCGTCAAATCCTTCAATGGTTGAATTTGATGGCACAAGTAGAGCCTTGGGGCGAGGTGGCTTAATGCAAGGTTAGGACGCTGGACTAAAGGTGGAACAGACTGTGCTGTAGCCCTTTTTGTGGTCGTTGTGTTCCGTTCTTGGAGAATTGAACATAATCAAAGTGCTAGTCTTAACTGTTGTTTAAATATGGGTGCCTGACAAATTGCAGAAGTCGTGGGGGGGAGGGAGGGAGTGGGGAAGACCTGTCAGAGAATAGATTGACATTGTGATTAAGATTTCCATTGTGATAACGCTCTTTTCGTTTGAAAACTTTGTGATGGGATGCTGGCGACAATAATAACTCTGGGAAGCCTAGACCATTAAACATCAACATACCTTGGTATATACGTATTAATACATACCTTATATATTTCATCCAATGACCAAAGTTCAATTAAGAGAGCGAAAAAAAAGTATGATCACTCATAACTCCAGTTTTAATGGGACTCCAAATCCGCGAGGGGGTAAGATCTCATACCCAAATTTAAGCATGTCTCCATGAGCGCTGCATTGGATATGAGATGGTAGACAGCCAACTGTATAACTATCTCATATCGAATAAGCACGAGAGAAATAATAAGGTATTTTATTTAAAACACCAAAAGAATTGCAAATTAGAGCTTCCCGGCTGTTCTCGCTTACGCGTACAGCTACCATATTTGTCATGTTTGTGGTTCATGGCATATGAGCTCTGATACCATGGCCTGTAAACCAATGCTCAAGAATTGCAATAAACTGTGGCTAGTTTCTATGAAATGTGTATATCTTAAATGAATTTCAACGAAGTAATAGTAATTTTATTCACTTCCCGATCGCGATAAAGACAGCTGTCAATCCGACAATCAACAAAAGCATGACATGAACAAACGGTGCATTGCTCCTTCAACGGTCTTGATCGCGAGCGCGCCTGAAATAAATGAAATAAATACTGTGACAAGAAGACACTTTCCACTTCTTCCGCCATTTTGTCTTGCCCTGAGGAACAAGGACGATAACAGGACACCAGTAACTCCCTTCGGCTAACCAGCAGCGAGTATTTTTGTTTAATGGAACATTTCGCCTCTAGAAATAATGAAAAAATGTTAACAAATTTGCTACTTAATAGGAGGTGTGTCAGTCTTCAGAAATTATGAGGGCGAACAAAATATGATTGGTTTCTGTCTTGCCACGGATGAGCAGAACAGGATTAAAAAGGCCTTAATCAGGCGTGCTCGTGTCATAAGCAAAATAGTTGTCTTAAGGCAGGAAACGAAATTTTCTTCAGAAGGAAGTTACTGGTTGACAATGAAGAGTGCTGCGATCTTGTGCTTTGTTGTTTGGATCCTCTGCGCAGTTGATGGTAAGGTGTTACTTTTAAGATCTTGTTAGTACAACGTTTGTTGTATGAAATTCAACAATTTTGCTTGAACCTCCTGAAATTAGGCTCTCTTATATGGCTGCATTGTATTTCATTATCCCATCGATCATTGTGTATTTATACGGCAATGCTACAGTTTACCCAAGAAGGCTGACGAAAATATAGCAACTGATTCTTCATGACTGTATAATTTAAATGTTGATATGTTCCCAATGAGCTATCATGAGGGAAACAGATAAAGGTGAACAGAAGTCACGGAGAATTTAGTCAAGAACAAACAGATCGGCTTAATCGTACTAACATTACAGAGCCGGGTAGTATTTGCATAATACTGGATCATAGCATTTAAAATGCTAATAATCGCTTATTGCTGCGGAGAACTCTTTCACCGTGTTTCAGTCTATGGATTATAAATAGATTTATGCTTTATCTCAAATACTTGTATCCTGTAGCTAGCCCAGAGCACATTTAAAAGCTCTTAACAATTCTTCAAGATTGTACTGCACACTAGCTAAGAAAAAGTATTACGAAGAAAAAAATTATGAAAATCGTGATAAAAAAAGCCAGCGAGCTGAAAATTACAGATCAGCAGTCAGTTCAAAAGCCGTATGTTTCATTTTTTTTTTTTTTTCAATTACGCACCATTCTCTTCACCTTTGTTTTAACGACAGTTTAATATCATACTCTCTTGGTATAATTCATCCTCAGTTGTCCACTTCCAATGGGTGGATGTTAAAAGCCTACCTTTTTCACTTCTTCTGCCATTTTTACGAGTAGGGCTACATTAGGAAACCGGTAATGCCCTTCGGCTAAGCAGCCGAGCTACTTATTCTGTTATCTAATGGACATCTTCGACATAACTACAAACTTCAAAATATTTTCCGATCAATGGGAACAAGTAAAAATTCCTTAACTAGATCTGTTCGTATCATTAAAAAAAGCAGTCGTCTCTAAAACCTTCAACGAAAATCGAGAGTCAAAAACCTCTTTTGCACTCCTTTTCTGTTTGAATAGTCTGTTAAGTTTAGTAAGACAGTGCTCTGAATCCGCGAGCGGGCAAGATAAAGCGAATCCTGTGTTCTTATTGGCTATCCGAGCGGGCAAGATAGGCCTATTTTGCCCGCCCGGGATTTCACGCGTCGATTCCTGCAAGAAACACTTCCCTTTTTCGCGATCAATAAAAACGGACAAAGAAGTTGGGCAATATCCAGCCATCTTCACCTCACGCTTAGTCAATAACGTATATATTTTGAAATCTCCCGCTAGAAAACTGACGACGCGCTGTAATTGGCTCACTTAAATAAAATTGCGCTGCAATTAAATCAATTAGATCATACCGTAAAGATGGCTACGACAATGTAAGTGTTGAAAGCATGTTGTTTATCAGGTGATTTGTCATGTTTGATTTGTACTACCCGCTGAAATATTGCCAGCTTACAATGATTCGTCAGCTTTTGTGATCGGCAAGTCGGTTTATTGGATCTCAGTATCCACAATTAAAGAACGTATTAATGTAATGATTCTAGCTTTCTTTGTTTTGTTTTTAGTGTAAATAACGAAATAGACAGATAACCCCGCTGTTCTACTGTGTGAAATACTATAAATTGCTAGCAAATTGTTTCGTCCAAGAAAAAATGCCAGGCTGTGGTTGATTTCGGTTGAGATTTATCAAGTTCGAGCATCCACATTTTTTGAATTCTGCATTTTAATTTGCTCAACATTCGGCTTCGCAACTTATCGATTATTTGAGGATCACATCTTGCACAGGTATTGTGCTGAAATTTTGGAGTAGTAGCTCTCCACAACCCCAATAATTCTTCATTTTGAAATATATAACTATCAATCAATAATAGCAGCGGTTCTCTTAGCACTTTTTCACGAGGTTTTTTGAGGTTTTGCAGCAGGTTTTGAAGAAGTTGCCGTCGCGAAAACGTCCCTTGCTTAAAGCTTTATAAATTTGGTGGCAGCAACGGCGCCTGTTATTCCAGTTTCCCTCGATAACAGGCGTCGCCGTTGCCCCTAAAACGTCGGTGCTTAAGTTCCGTAATACTCTTCACCAACGGATGCTCCGTATAGGAGACGGCTCACAAACCAACTGATGAATCCAAGCAATGCTATGAACCGCTGACTCTAGGGCAGGGGGGGGGGGGGGATGCTGTCTTCGCCTCAGTCATCAAATGACGCAAATAAAGAGCAAAGTGAAAAGGAGATGCAGGAAATGCAGACAAGCCATGATTTCGAGCCCAAGACTTCCATCAGTTGTAGGTGGAGGAATACTTGGATGATGTACTGGGAGCTCTGTCACCCAGTCACATCTGGGAGAGAATTTGCAAGAGAAGATAAAACATCATCATCATGGGGAACAGCTGCCTGAAGGTCCGTCCACATAGTAGAGTTGAAAACATCTGCAAAATAAGAGAAGAAAAAGAAAGACACACACAAGAGAATGACCAAACTAAACCAAAAAAAATACCCGAACGCTGAGTTAGCGAGACTGAGATGAAAGACCTATTCATCGTACCCAAATATAAATACTCTGGCTAATTACCCACATACCAGCGCACATGCCTAAGCAAACATAAGATACCGACGAGAGCATATTTTCCTGCTAATTCCACAGTCAAACGCAGGAAAATACTAGATAGTTCTACTTCTCTTTCAACTTGCAATGCAACATTTTGTTGCAGGTTACAAAATGATTTGGCCGGGTGTTACAACGTGAAGGATTTTTACGGCAACTACCTATACAACGTTTGAGCTAATTGAATCACACACTTTTGCGAATGTCTTGATTTACACTGAGGCGAATAAAAATTATTTCATCCCCTGCCCCCCTCCTAAATGTTGTTTCACAGGGTCTACAATTCACCCGGCGTTGTTTTCACAACACGACAACATTCATGACAACAAAATGAGGAGGAGGTTTAAAAACTATTAGCTACCCAAATTTGTGGAAATCTGGCCACGTGTCTCATCAGTTTTGTCCAGAATTGTAAGCTCTTAGAGTCTCTTTTTTTCCAATTGCCCATAATACACGTTGTTTGCCCCCCAAATTTTGCATAAACTATTGTTTTCAAATTCTCTTGCATGGGAGGACTGCGTACTCCCAAAACAATAGTTCATGCAAAATTCGGGAGGCAAACAAAGTGTATTATGGGCAATTGGAAAATAGAGATTAGAGGAACGTTGTTGATCACGGCTTACTGAGATTGTCTGGCTTATCTTATTCATAGTTAATAGAGGGAAATGGTTATGAAGCCTGGCAAAGTTCTTTTTTTGTAGGCTTTTGTTCCCTATTTTGGGGGTTGACCGTGCACAAAACCTGACAAAATACAATAGGCGGTTACGTGTGTTTATACAGCTAACCAATAGAAACATTGCGATTACGTAATTCATGCATGGTGTATGAGCGCGAAACAAAGATGTGCACGGTCATGGACCTTCCAACCTCAATCTTGGCCTCTTTGTTTGCTCCTTTGATGTTTGCCGGGCTCCCTAACCATTTCCCTCTATTAACTATGTCTTATTTAAAGATTAAAAGTTCTCATTTTTTTTTGCAGTGAGGTGTGAGTGTCCACGTGGTGCTGAGACAGATGATCCCGAGGGTCGCTGTTGTGTTTTTCCATTCACGTATGGAATAGCGGCAATTGGCTCTCGATCCACTTACTACTCTTGTACCAGTTTTAAACACGACAGACTTTGGTGCTCATTGGATGCGGAATACAACGGCAACTGGGCTAACTGCGGTAAGGAAAACACTATCATGACAATGGAAAGGAAATAGTAATAGTAATAATAATAATAACAATAGTAATAATAATAATAATTAGAAAATAATACAAAAACTTTATTGAACACTTTTCATACAAACTTGAATCTTATTTGTATGTGGTTAAAAAATAATATAGAATAATATATAATAATAATAATAATAATAATAATAATAATAATAATAATAATAATAATAATAATAAATTATTCCCTAGCAAAAGCTGTAAGTAGTATACGGAAAACTCCAGACTTTCAAAAAGGTTGTGGAAGCCTTGCTGGCGTTATACGACACGACAGTCGGACTTCCAAGGAACATGTGAAACTTAACAATCAGCGAGATTTTAGCTCTACGTATAATATTGAGAAAAGACATAACCTTTCAAAAACTGCACAATTTCTGGTTGGCGAAAGCTCTAATGAGCCTATACATTCTTTGTGAAACTTAAGGCGGGGTACACCTGGAGCCTGTTTCTCCACCGCTAAACTTGGTTTAATGCGAATATCTCGTCCGCGTTTCAAGTAATCCAGAAACTCTATGCTCACTTTACAAAGCTATGTTTAGCGGTGTATGTTTTGTAAATTTTTGGGGGATTTTGGGGGATGTTTGGGAAGAGATAGTTTTTCTCAAAGGATTAGTAAAACTTGGAGAAATAAGAAATATTAGAGATTTAATGTGATTTTGAAATTAGAATTTGAAGTTAAAAAATAGTATATGGACACCCAAACAGTCCCCTGACAACCTGGGGTGCTCTTGCGTTGGGGTCAACTGTCTGTTAGTGTTTCAAAACTAATTTTCTTTCTTCTATCCCTTCCTTAAATCTCTTGACATTTCACTCAAAATCGGGTGTACCCCCACCTTAATCGTAAGCTCGATCAAAAACTAAAGCGCTTATGCTTAAGAGGAATATATAGTAAACAAGGATTTTCCTGAATTTCAGACCCTTCTTTTCATAAGTTAGTTTTTCATTTATTTTTGTTAGTGTGTGACGACATCGACAAGGAGAGGGCAAACTGTCAAAACGGCGGCACGTGCATTTTAGGCGATTTCCCATTATACCAGTGTGAGTGCCCGGCAGGATGGACTGGGAATAGATGTCAACATAAGGCTTAACGAATGTGCTCATTGATTACTGAAACATTGCAAATTAATTAATTAATTAATTAAACACAAAGAAACGGAACAAGTTAATAAAATTGATGCACGTCAGTGAAAGGGAAGTGTCGAGTTTTTCCTTCTTTTAACCTCTCATGCTCTTAATCTTAATTGGATCGAACTTTTTAAATCTGGCGAAACAAAACAAGGGTTCCCCAGCAATGCAATATTTTTACAGAACGTAAGAATATCACACCAAGAATAGAAAATCAAAAAGGATGGTGTTAGCCAGAAGTACACCTGTATGTCGTTTTTCCCTCGTTCACTTTTCAAGTAATCCAAAACCCCTATGCTCAAAACACATTATTCTTTTTTCTTTTTTTCTTTTTTTTTGGGGGGGGGGGGGGGGGGGGGTGATTTTTGGATATGCTTAGGAGTTATAGTTTTTCTCAAAGGATCTGTTAAATTTATTGTAGATTTAATGTCGATTTAAAATTAGGATTTCAAGTTAAAAAAATTAGTGGATGGACACCAAAACAGTCTACAACCAAACCTGCATGCTTTTGCATGGTGGTGAAAAGGAGTGAATGAACTGGGTCAATATGCTTTTTTGACTTCAGATCAATCCGACGCGGTCACGCATACATCTTATGCTCTTTTAAGTTCACTCCACTTCACTTTCGTAGGAACTCGGATTGAATAGCGTGAAACAACACAATGCGCCTCTGCGGGAGGAAAGGTGGCAAGATTTCCGCACAGCCCCACACATCAGTTATGCATACAATTTTCTGACTGACTCGTTCTTTTCATGGTTGCTGTTTGTGTATAGTGATAGTATGAAATAGCTGCATACATAATTGATGTATCCATGGGGCTGTGCGGAAATCTTACCGGAAAGGTACATAGTACTACAACGACTGACTGAAATCAACTAGGATAACGCCACTTAACAAATCAGTCAAATTTGTCGATCCATGGTCTACTCAAGTGGAAGCACGAGGTGTTAGGCGATTGGTTTCACTACAATGTTTTGGACATTTTACGGCATCATTTCTATGGTATATAAGAGAGTAGACCATGGAAAAATTTGGTTCATTTATTTTATACAATAACACAGAAAATTTACCGGCGAATTAGGTGGGAAATCTGCACCAATTCGCGTGCGCGTGACAGCTCGCAAATTGTTTTTTTTTTTTTCCATTTGAAGCCGACGAACTCGCTGGATTCTGGTTTTTTGAAAAGTCACGACAATTCCTCGACTTTTCTGAAATTTGCCTTGCGTTATGTGACAGGTTACGTCACTTTAATAGTCTAAATACTTTTATCGGCCATAACTTTCGACCAATAGGCACGCGAGAATTTTCTTACTTATTGTATAAAAGCTACAACCACTTGATAGGTTTTTATATATTTAATAGTACGCTCCACGATTACGCGGCTCTTTGAAAGCTTGTGCTTGAATTTGCGCCCAAGTCAAAGGTCATGTCTTGGCATTCACTGAATTTGTGCAACGCAGAAAGGAGAAAAAGAGAAACAACACGCCCAAAGCTTTTGTCCGCGAGCAGTACCACCCCTGGAGGATATCATAACGGGTTCCAGGGCCAATTCTTTTAATAATGTTGCCATAAGAATCCTTACTAAAAAAAAACAAAAACAAAACAACAATAACACTTGAGCTTTATTTGCATGACCATAAAATATTACCGTATTGCAAAAGCAGTAGGAATCACAGGAAATTGGTAATGATATGAATCCTTACACAGGAATGCAGCCTCACTCCATATCCTTGACGCGTGACATAAGGCAAAAATATGGTAACAGTAAGAGCACTGTTTTCTTTTCTAACATTATATATACAAGTGCAAGCAATCATTTACACAAGCTAAACAAAATAAAGAAATTAGCTAAGCACAACTTGTCGAGAATAGCAGAAATCAACTCCACAAGATAATCAACCAATTAGAGAACAAGAACATCAGTGAACTACAACAACAACAACAATCTTTTATTTCGTGCCCAGAAATGTACATTAGATAAATTCATACAAAGAGAAAAACTAACAATAAAAAAATGAGCACAGCCACTTAGAAATAGCTAAGGCTAATCGAGCTAAGTGGCTGGGCCAAGCGGAAAAAAAATATTGCAATAAAGTTACAGAGTATAAAAGAAAAAAAATGGGACACGATTTCCATTCACACACACACAGAGAGAACAAAAAAAAAAGAAAAGTGGATGTGCACACACAAAAATGAAAATAAAGTACATCAATGTACCAGTTAGTAGTTGGAGATAATCAATTCTTTTAAGAGATTTTTGAAACAAGCACGACTCTTAGATTTAAGTGAGTCATCAATGGAATTCCAAACTTTAGCACCGAAAAAACTAATGTTAAATTTGCCGTAATTAGTCCTTGCTTTTGGCAGATAATATGAAATCTTACTCGCCAGTCTGGTTTGACAGAAGTTGCTGGTTAAAGCATCTTCTTTAAACTTTTAAAAATTGATTTATCCTGAATCTCTATTGCAATTGTGTTCCTCTAAACATTCCAATCCCATTATATAATTTTGTTTCTTGCATTCCCCGAAATAAACCATTTACATAAGCACTCAAATAGGTACATCGTATAGGGGGGAACCTTCTACTCCTGTGATACAACTTGACACAAATCCAAAATGTCTCTTTGTATTCTTAAGGGAGCAATCATGAACACTTGGATTCCAACTGGGACACTTACACAAGATTCCCATTCATTTTTATCAGGGTCATAAACTTGCAACGAGGTTTTTTGGGAGCTTCCCTGCTCCAACAAGCCCACCACAAATACTTTTTTTTCAAAACGTGCAGCACTATAAATGTGGTTTGGTGCACTCACCCAGTCAATGCTACTCCACGTGTTTATAGCTGGGTCATACACATCAATGAGTTTTCCAGGTGGTGTTACATAGTCATAACCTCCAAACACAAACACTTTGCCATTGACAACAGCACCACAGGCAAGTGCTCTTTTTTCAGGAGTTGCAGCAATTCTGCTCCAAGACTTTCTTCCTGGGTCAAACTTTTCTGCAACATCCGAGGGACCTTCTACTGATTGGCCTCCTATTGCATACAACGAGTGTCTGTCAGCAATAGCACATAAACCATTTCTTGCAACATTCAAGGATGCTACCTGCTGCCAGAGGTTTGTATCAGGATTGTATTTGTAGACACTGCCATCTGCTCGTCCGTTGTTTATTCCGTCAATAACAAACAAAAATCCCTGAAAATTTATGAGAGCCATAACTGAGGGTCCAATCTTCTCAGCAAAAGCTTTAACAGGTGCCCAGCAATTTACTGATGGGTCATATCTCTCTGCCACACAATCATAATCTTTAGCGCCAGTAATGTACAGTTTACCATGACAGGCAGTAATGGTGGACTGAACAAAAAGATTTCTGTATGGTGGCAACAGAGATTTTGTCATATCTGCCAACTTGTACCACTTGTTCTCAGAAGGAATGTAACAAAGTGTTTTCTTTTTTCCACAAGCAACAATGGCATTTTCATGTGTCTTGAGACATCTTCTCGGTGGCTGTGTGAAAAAGCACTCTTCTGTGCCATATGAAAGCTCTTCCAGAGCATCTAGTGCAAGCCCAGAACATGTTGCACTCTCTTTCACCAACGGATGCTTTAAAATGACATTAAAAACATCATTGCGTGACACATAAAGAAGACGAACATGACTAAACATCTTGACAAAATGACACATTCTGCTCTCATCTCTTTCCATCCACCTCACAATAGTTTCGAAAATGTCTTCCTCGCCTTTCACGGTGATGTCATCACTTGAAATCCACTCCTCCACTTGTGTCACGCTCAAATTCAGAAAATCATCGGATTGCGTGACGTCCATGAAATTTACGAAAATAAAATTTTTCGCTCTTTTCTCCAATTCAGGGCATTGAAACTTCACGGCAGTATAAAAGGCATTAATGCAATTTGAAGGAGACAATTTTCTTAACAATAAATTGCACGTTAGTTCTTTTAGACTTGAAACAACCAAGAAATCAGCTATTTGTAGCAAATCAAATGCATTGTGTTCATTGATATCAACATGTCCTGTGTACAGATACTCCAACACTTCTTCCATCACAGCTTTGCTCGTCTCTTCCAGTCGGATCACTCCTTCTTTCTTTTCTTTCATGTCACTGTTAAGAGCGTTGTAAAAGAACGGACTTGCTGCACATAGCACGATTCTGTGAGCTTTCAAACGAGCTTGATCGTCACCGGAGCCAACTTCTAGAATCACATCACAGAACTGTTCGTTCCTTCGCTGAATATCGAGGCGTTTCATCATTTCCACGCAAAACTGTTGCTTATCAGTCTCCGTGACTGGTTGTGACGATAAATCCATAAACATGATGTACAATTTTAAAACGAAAAAGCGTCAGTTTAGAGAAGATGCCTCGCGTACAATCTCGTTCCCAGGGCCTGCTTCCCTGGACGAGCGGTCTGTCCCACTCGACTCCCACGCGGTCTGGTCACTCTTTCGCTCGTCGCGCAATATCTCCTCAAGTACTGCGTGACAAGGTCAAAGGATGTCAAGTCTTGTAGTCACATTGCCATGCAGAATTTTAAGCCTCTCGTGTCACTCTTTTTTTTAGATTTTCGTGACACTAGAACATTGTTTGATTTTTACGAAGATCGTCAAAACTATATCTGCTATATTCCACCACTGTAATCACTATAAATAGAGCTGAACAGTAAATATCCTGTTAAAACCTGCACCATTATTGTACGCGTTGTAAACAGAAATAATAATTCATTTTCAACTACATTCTCAAATCCATCACATTCAATAGATCGTTTTCACCGTCACCCAACAAAAATATAAATCTAAAAACTATTGAGTGAATGAGGTCAAGAAAATAGGATATTATAGGAGAGAAGTAAAGAAGTAATTTCCCCAAGTTTTAGGTCTGTGCGCTGTCCCAAACTTTAGATATTCGTCGAAATGTTTTGCACAAATTTACAGAGCTAATTTACAGAGTATGGATTCGCCATATTGGTGTACCTCCGTGGTACACCAACATGGCGGCCGGAAATACTGTGAACATCTGGAACTTACTTTGGTCATCTAGGCCACTGATTATCGGTATTTGACAAACAAACATTTGCATAAACATATTTCCTGCTACTTTAACTTCTCAAATGGCTAAAAATTACAAGATACGATCGTAACTGCGTGTCACGCACCGCCATTACTCTGAAATTCAAAGTGCGCTGATTTCCAAACGAAGGACGCTACTGAGCTGAGAAGTTGCAAATAGATATAATTTTAGTACCTCTTATGCCTGATGTGGATAAAAACTATGGTGTCTCTTTAGTTTTGGATTTTGGTACCTGATGACGTCACGTGAAAACGATCTATAGTTCCACTGAAGATAACATGGTAGATATCAAAAGCACGCTATTCTTTAAATAGGCAAAAGAAAGCTGTTATTCTGATACATCCTATAAATGCACTTATTAAATCTATACGCCAAGAGACTACAAGACACTCCAAAAGAGATTTTAGAGCTTCATTCATCCACTAAGTTGCGGTATACGGTTGCGTGACATGTACAACAACGACAACGAAAACTCTACAAGATAAACCTCATCCGTACGCTAACTTTTCGTTGTTTTCGCATTTACTCATCATCTTCTCTACTACGCTCTTCTTTGAGTGAACTGAGAAAGTTGTTGTCACAAAACGGTTACCCTGCTGGTATTGTCAATTACAACATTAACGATGTTCTGAATAGACAACAAAACAGGCAAAGGAAACAAATCACCACTGTCCCTAAAAAGGAAATTCTATTGATTCTACCTTTTTTAGGTTTACAAAGCAATGTTATCACCAAGCAGTTGAAGACATGCATCAATAAATTTTATGGATGCATTGACCTTAGGGTCATTTTCTAATGCAATCAACGCATAAGTCCTTCTTTCTATACAAAGACAAGCTAAACCCCTCTCAGATGTCAAAAGTTGTTGGGACTGCCAAGATTTCTACATCGGAAAAAAACAAAACGTAGACTACATGACAGAAAAACGGAACATTTCAAAGCGATCAAAATTAAGAGTCACGCATCTGCTATTGCAGACCACGTCACGTCAACTGGACATCATTTAAAATGGGACCACTCTGACATATTAGCAAGGGGACAGTCAGATATACATTGCAAAATAAAGGAGACTTTACTAATAAGAGATTTAAAACCTGCCCTGAATGAAAATGTAGGCAGCGAAAAACTTTGTCTTTACTAGTTTGCACATTTTGTTGTGTGCAAATTGTTATTTCATTGTAGTTTATTGTATTTGTTCTTTCATCACCTGTTTTTCGTCAATTGTCAATCCTATTGTTTTTCGAATTTAAATTTAGTTGTCTTTCCATTTAAGGTATCAGCCACCCTTCAGGACCGTCCGCGCGCCGATCACTAGGCCGTATGAAGAGGGACTAGGCTGTATGAAGGTGATAAGTGATCGTCGCAGTGAATTTCCAATTTAAGCAATTGGAATGAAGAAGCCTGAAAAAAAAAATCAGGGCTTCAACGGGATTCGAACCCGTGACCTCTATCGTGGAGGTCACGGGTTCGAATCCCGTTGAAGCCCTGATTTTTTTTTTTTCAGGCTTCTTCATTCCAATTGCTTAAATTGGAAATTCACTGCGAAGATCACAATTCACCTTCAAATTCATCTTGTTGACCATTTATGCAGAAAATGTGATATTTCGCTAGTGGAATTAAGTAATTTAGAGCTTGCCTGTGCGTAATTTTTTTTTAAAAAAAAAAGCTGTACAATATTTGACTTAAATTTAAGTGTACTGTTCAGTGTTTTTTTTTTCGTACCACACCAATTTCCAAAAGGAAGTCGTTTTGATGCAAGTAGCTAATAAATGGTTTAAGGTTTGTATTTCGTTTTTGCAAAGAGGGCAGCTATCGTTTTCTTAAATGCCGTCACGGTATAAGCTCACGAAGAGTTGAAATGACCCATCCAAGAAAACAGCCTCGTTCCTAGAGCCTCTCCGGCTCTCCTTTTCCTCCCCTGTCGACGGAAAAGGAGAGAGGCCCTGGGAACGACGTTGCCAAGGGAGTATAATTCTAATCACTTCATGTAATAAAACCTGGGATAATGACAAGCTAATGGGCTGCTAGGCTCTTGCAGGAGTGAGTTTACCTACACGCATTAATTAAAAGTTGTTCCCCGTTCTTCGGAGGTTTATATAGAACTAAGAAGTCTTCAATTTCACACAACAGAACCATTCCTTAAGGAAATTGAAGAATAAACCATGCTCGTCGCATAGCCATTGGTGCAGTGAAGAACATATATAGCAGTTTGAAGACATTTTTCAAATCAGGAGTTCCCTAAACAAAGAAACTACTTGTTTCGACTTACCTCTTGTTTATTGCAAACATTGGACAATTCGTTAAAACGATACCAATCTTGCATTTTGAGCGCGAGTTCGCACAATGCGTGTCCTGGCAAACTTCTATAATGTTCAATACTTGTGACCAAATAATGCAACATCAGATACACACTCAGATCATGTAATTTTTTCATGACATGTTAATGCTAATGCCAGGTAAGGTATTGTTTGTTTTCTTCAATGTAATTGGTTCGTTTATGTAAAAGGTCACTATATATTCTTTAAGGTGATTCCACTGAATTGCATTGCGCATCCTTGCTGCGCATGAGCTTTCGCGTCATTTAGCGCGCGCACGAGCGCGCGCACACACACAACATTATGGCTTTTCTTTTAGGTTAAGCTCAGAAGAGAAATAAATGGTCATTTTCTTCAAAACGAGCTCGGTGACCCCCATTTTTTAATGCATAAATTTAAAATACATCCGGTTGACTACAATATATTGCAATTTAAAGAAAAGTTAAATACTCTACTTTGAGATGTTTTTATTTGAATGCTTTAAAAAGTACGTTTTGAGCAAGTGCTGCTTACGCACGCACGCAGCAAAATCCTTAATTTCTTTCATAATCTTAATTCCAGTTTAATTAAAACAGTTTATTATGTAAGATTAAAGTCTATTTCGTTGAACTGCTTCGATATTTTAACGCTAGAAATGATTTTTTCTAGAAATGATAGTTCCCTTTTCGGATTATGAGGGTTTCTACTATGAACCTCGTAGGTCATATGTTTACTATAATAGCCATCCAGATTGCACAAAAACGAGCACGGTGACCCCCATTTTTTTTATTGCATTTTTGTAACGCTCATAACATAGTTATGAACTGGACCAAGTCTTAGAAAATTCTAACTACTCCTTCTTTTTCAGTGGAATCACCTTAATTTGTTCTCAATTAACTTTTTGATTGGTTAATTTTATTCCAAGTGGCCCGGTTCGAGTAGTCGCATTGTATATAGCAAGAATGTCTCGTTATATCAATTATACAAGGCAGCCAAGCAACTAAATTAGTTTGTTTTCTTGAGCTTGCAGCGTTAACATTTCCAAAGGTAAGTTTCTTGCTTCAATTTTAAAATTCAGCGATTGAACTAATGTTATATAAATTGTGACGCCTTTTCTCTCTGCGTTATTTCCAACCTTGTACCCAGTTTTTGGTTCAATCGGTTATCGGTTGGCTTTATTAACTCGCGCTATTTGGCTTTTGAAAGTAATTAAATTACGAGCTCGACTTCGATGAAGCGTTTTACTAACAACCCATACGTCAGAATCTCTGTGCCGTTCACTTGTGAGCGAAATTCATGTACTGAGGTTGTCATCTAGTGCATGAAAAACGTCATCGCACTGCTGGTCACTGCTATGTTCCCGAATGCACAAAATGATTATGCCGCGAACAAACCGACGACGAGCATTGGCCATTCTTTAAGTTACCCGAAGGAATGGCTCATCTGTAGTGTAAAAAAGATGACTCCTTTTTGTCGAACCTGCAACATCGAGAAAGGAGGGTGCTCTTGGAAATTGGCGCTCTTAAGTTGAATTTATTTCTTTGAGTCAGTCTGTATATATTACCTTCCGCATGATTGGGCCATTCCGCAGGTCATGACACATCTTCTCGTAGCCGCTAAAATTGCAAATTTGTCGGAATTCACAAAGTTCAATCTAGCCTTTGCAAATTTTTACAGTTCCAGCAATGGTTACTTTACAGAAAATGCGCTCTATACGATATATATGCAAAGAAAACCAGTCAGCTCAAAGCAGTTTTACCCGTGTAAGCGGATTTGGGTTGTTCGCTTCTGTCATCTTCACGTTTTTTTTTTTCAGTTTTGACCCTTAACGTAGACTCCTTTGAAATCGCTGAACCAACAAGCCAACTAACTCAACAACTGCTTTCTAGAAGATTCTTTACAGCATTGAATACAGCGGTGAGCTGTTCTCAAACATTCTAAAATGGCTTTACTTTCCCCCTGTTTATAAAGTAACTTTAACAAACTCAACAGACCCTGGAAGTGTTTGTGAGAATGATTATCTTCTTGATTCGGAAATCAGTGCTCCGCATGTCCGCCATTTTTAACATCAGTTCATCTGATCGTGGCGAAACTACCTCGTGAGAGAGACGGAACCAATAACCAAGTCATAACGTTTACCGGCAAAAGGTCCTGTTGTGTCTCGGAGTTATTCCGGATTAGATAAACAGTTTCTGCAAATAGCATTTGTTCTTACAGAGCCATACATTGCAAAACCGAACATGAATCACGCAATCAAAGACTGTTCACGAAAGTGAAAGTTTGCGTCGAATTGTCATGAAACTATCCATTTGATTAGCGTCGCCTGATAGATGATTTTCCCGTCAAATTGCAAAGATACATAGGGTTGTCAAGGAGGAGTTGTGTTACTTAACCTCGAGAAGGGACTAAGACAACATTTTCGTCATTTTGATATTTAGGGTAAGGAAATTTCAAGACAGGTAACATGACGTTCAAGTTGACTTTGGTTTTCTTCGCAATTGCCTGCTTCGTGGCAACAGAGGCTGCGAGGATCCCGCCGAAAGCTTTTTTCAGGTATGCCTGGCATAGTGGTGATGGAGAGGGGTGACACCTCCGAAATTTTGGGTGGCGTTGTACACACATCGGATGGGAAAATATAAGTTGGAGTTAATCGTAGTCAATTTGTTTGTTAAAGGAGAAAATAAGCAACGAAAATCGATATTGTCTAGCGAGCGAATGAGCAGTCGCAATTGATTGATTGATTGATTGATTGATTGATTGATTGATTGATTGATTGATTGATTGATTGATTGAGCGAGTAAAGGTGTGAGTGAGTAGCATACTATAGCATCGCACAACACAGCACTGCCCAACACTGCACTGCACTGCATAGCACAGTACAGTACTTCACAGCTTAAGCTCGGTTGCTCTGCACAGCACAGCATAGCAATGCAATGCATATCCCAGTCCAGCCCATCCCAGCACTACAATGCACATCACATCGCATCGCATAGCATCGCATCGCATCGCATCGCATCGTATCCCATCGCATCGGTATTGCATCACAGCACAGCATTGCACTGCACAACACATCAAAGCAAAGCAAAGCACAACTCAGCACTGCACTACACATCATATGATAGAACAACACAGCACATCATAGCACAGCACAGCACGTCACAGCATATCACATTACAGCACAGCATAGGACATCAGAGCTAACCACAGCACAACATAGCACAGCACAGTGCTCACAGCATAGCGCTGAATAGCACAGCAGAGCACGACGCAAGCACAGCACAGAACTGCACAGCTCAGCCCAGGTCAGCACACAACAGCACAGCACTGGAAGCGTGACGTGGCACAGATATAGCAGAGAAGATTCAAAATATGTTTTGCGGGATGCAGGATGCTGCTTTAAACACGGTACGCTAGAAACTTTGAAGTGAGATGCGTAATAAAAAGACCTATGGTGGAAAGCGGACAAAATCTGTTTTCAGTTAATTCAGGATTAAAATAACTGATTGCTGTTTTTTCTTTCTTGTAATAAGAAGTACCTGGAGCGTCGCAGCTGTGTTCCTCTGGAAGAATTTGGCTGCGAGGCGAACAACACCAAATGCTGCAGTGATGGGGACCCCTATATAGGGACCATGCGAAAATGTGTTACAGTAATGAAGGCAGCTTTTTTTGAGCCGTAAGTTTCAATTTCTTGTTAGTTATTTTACCACAATAGCACGTCCTAGTATTGTGCGCGTATTGCTTGCTCGGTGGTTTTTCTTGTTTGTCTTATTTTGTCGAGGAAGAGTGCGATAGAAAATCAAAAGACTATATCTAGAAAAGGACCGAGCGCCTCAAAAACCATAACCTACGTACAAGATTTCTTTTGCCTTACTTTGTATTATAACAGCCGGTTCTATAGTCCAACTCTAATTAAATATTAATCAATTCCTTTTACATGTCAATATAAAATTTAAGCCGCCATTTTGGAATTTGTGACGTCAATGCGTTGCCCAATTGTTTCACACAAAAGAACCTCTGCTGCAACCTCGTTCCCAGGGTCTCTCTCTCCCCGCCCCCAAGAGCGAGAGAAGAGAGACCCTGGTTGCAGCTGGTCACGTGATCTGGGTGACAAACCAAAACCGCAGGGAGGGTTGTTCCTCAACAAAATTTTAAATTTTTTAAATTTTTTTCGGCGTTTGCACTGTATTGCGCACGAATTTTTGTCACCACCCAAATTCTGGGTGGCACGTGACCAGCCGCAACCAGGGTCTCTCTCTTCTCAGAGAGAGACCCTGGGAACGAGGTTGCCTCTGCTGCCCAACAACAGCGACAACGCAGTGACGTCATAAAATCCAAGATGGCGGCGCGCAGGACATTTAAAAGCGATAATCTTCTCCGTTTATTATTATAATTAAATGTTATATCTCCCTTGTTTAGTAAAATGTGTAATCTAGGCATTATTTCTAACAACTTAACATCAACTTGCCTCAAGAGCCGACGTTCCCTTTAAAAAACGATTTGCAGTTTCATTTTGTTCTGACGTAGACTGCGCATGTAGCAGCACAGGCTTACCAGACTGTGTTTGTGAGGTCACAGCACGCCCCATATAAATATTCAAATTTTCTCGCTAATCGCTATTGTAACTATTTAAGCTTCCTAAAACCGGCTTTTACAGCTGTCTATTTGCAATAAAATGAATTAGAAACATTTTCGCAATGTTTAAGTTTGTTTTTACGCAGTTTTTTTTTTTGACGATTTGAAACGTGTGAGAGCAGTTCTTTGAGTTTAAGTTTTGACTCGTGTATAGAATACTAATATTTACACAAGGCGTGCAACTTCCACATTCAAGAATCGGGTACCGCCTCTGGAATGTAGCCCCAAAAACATCTTTTCCCTACTCGCTTTAGTAAGAGCTCCCGGTCCTCGATAGAACAGTCTTTGAACTATAATCTGGTCAAATTTGAGTCTAATCAGTTCGCGAATAGTTCTTTTAAACCTTGCTGGAATATCAAATTAGGTCGTAAATTTGCCGATTTACCATGATATGTGCCAGTTGTCGGGACAATTTATGCGATTTTCGCTAAAGTTGGTCAAAATTACTGCCTATGCCCGCCCTAGAAAGCAGAACGTGCCCCACTACAAAACCTCCTCTGGGACACCCCAAAGAAACACTTCGGAAATGTCGACAGCAAAGCCGAAGACAACCGGGCCTGGGAAATTAATTTATTTAAATATTCAGTGAATATGGAAATAAGCGCTCAGGAAAAGATGTTTTACCAACTACAAGTGAAGCACCATAAGCGTGGATCCACGAGTGCTTTTCACGTGAGGTTAAAAAAAAAACTCTTTGAGTTGGCACTCGCTCCAGACCAAACTGGGGAGACTGTGAAGACTGTGAAGTCTGGACAGCTTATCTGACGAAAAGAAGATACCTTGAACGTTGCGGTGTTCGCTGGGGGTAAACTCCCATACTGTAATGATCCAATGTAGCGCCATGCTACTCTTTTGAATGTGATTTTATTAATAAGCGCCCTCTATATCGACAAGCGCTTCTATTCTGTAAGCGCGTCTAGTGCGAAAAGCGCCCCTATTCGGTTTTAATTACATCGCCGTCAGAGTACTTTGAGAACAACCGTAGTTCCCCATTTCTATACAAAAGAAGTGGTATTCAATTTAAAGTATCTTTACCTTTTTTTTCACTTTTCTTCAAAGGATCTCTGAGCCCCTCTATGGGTATTTCCAAAGAAATCTAAGACGCGAAGATCTGTAATTGACCACAATTCGCGTGATTAAATTGAACACTCAAATATAAAACTGACGAAACTCGTAAACACTACAGAGAATATCTGTAATTTCTGAATTCTGGCATTTGACCACATTTCACTGCGATTTTACCGGCCCGTAGCCAGGATTTTTTCTGAGGGGGTGCGTATGAGCGCCTCCGGCGCGAGCCCGTAGGGGGGTCTGGGTGTATTCTCCCCCAGAAAATTTTGAAAAAATGGGTTACCTGAGGCCGTGTTTCGTGCGTTTTGAAGACAGTTTGTTAGGAAACAAGCCATATAAAGGTGAAGGTAGCAAGGACAATAATTCTGGTACACATTTGTAAATTCAAAACGTAGTTTTAGAAACAGAACCTTGTAAACATAATTTGCAATTTATTTAACTAACAATGACGGCAGTTCTTTAAAAGGGAGACTGAAAAAAGATAGATATTTTTCGGTGTCAAATGGTAATTACATAAACCAGCCAGAGTCGGTTTGCTGACTATAAACGGCATTAGTTAGAATGTATCGTTAAAATTAACTTAGAATCACACAATTTAGTCAAAAATATGCCACACGAATCTTCAAATGGTGGACCATTAATGTAAATAGACGAAGTACAGAAATACCATTTCCCTTTATTTATCTATTCATTCATTTATTCAGTCATTCAGCGGACTGTCACTGCCACGAAACCACATGAAGCCATAACAAGGCTGAAAAGGACAAAAATACTCCACTGATAATGTCATCATTAATGATATTAATGATGTCAAGAAAAAAAACTGGAGATTTGCAAAAAAAATTGCGAAGAAAACGAAGATCATGGGTACCCATGGAGAAGCTCATCGCCAATGTTAAGGAGACGAGAACGAACGTCACAACGAAAGAACTTCAACAGCGGTTTTTAATACAACCAAGATGGCCGACATAAAAACATAACACGATCTTTATGGCGCGAAAACATGCGTGCGCATACCACAATACTAATGTCGCAGGAACTGCCTGCTGGCGCAACCTCTTCTCTCCTGTAAATGGTAGCGAACTGACAAACTGTACCGGTACAAGGGCTTGAAGTACATGGGCAATGAAAATATCAACTAAACCAAGTAAAGTGCATGTTAATTACGACAGACTAAACAAATGTCTCAGTCTCTAGTAGTATCTTGTGAAAGTGTGAACTTAGAACTAAATGTGGATCTAAAGCTACCACGCGCACGTTTAGAATCTAACATAATCCTGCAAGTATGAAGGAGGTCTGCGCTGCCTTTGAGGTCTTGAATCAGGGAGGGCAGGAAAGTTGGGAGGAGACAAAATTGGCTGATCTGTGGCAGTAACGCTTGTGCTTGACTCATCTTGTACAGCGACTGGGGCAGGTGAGCTACTGGTGGTATTAAGTGGTGGGTCATCACTGGTGAAGGATGGGACTTGCTCCTCGTCAGACGGAATGGTGATGAGTTCTGGAGGTGCAGGGGGAGCTAACATAGGATGTACCGGGGTTGGGAACACCGCAGGAGTTACTGGAGGCTCGTCGTTCATGTCTGGAAGAGGTGGATGGCTTGGAGGGCTGGACACAATGACGGAAGAGGGTACAGAATAGCATTCGGACAGTTTGACTTTGTAAGAAGTGGCTCGTAGTTGTGAGCCACGAAACTTCTTCACAAAACACCAAGGGGTGTCGATGGAGACAACGACATAACGATCACGGGCGCGTGACTTGTCCTTGTCAGAGAAGAGGTAGACAATATCTCCAACTTGTAGAGGTGGCGTGTTCGCGATGAGACCGCGGGGGTTCTTGGATTTCTCGCTATAGGCGTGGTTAGTAGAACGATGCTTGTGCCTATCGAGTATGAGTTGGTAATCTGATAACGGCAACTGCTCATGTGTGAATTGGTTGCGTTGGGTCCACAACTCGAGAGAAGATAGGCCCGAGAAACGAAGGCGGGAGTTAAGACGTGCGGTAGCCAGAGCGAGGCCAACTTCACCTACTGGTCCTCCACCTGGTTGCTGTCGGAGGAGCTCTTCTTCAAGTTCGCGGACAGCCTTCTCGGCGACAGGGTTGTGGTTCTTATTCTTAATACGGCCGACATCGATTGAGACGTTTAAGTGTCCAAGTGAGTCGTTGTTGCTCAGGGATGAAAAACCAGGAGCGGGATCAACTCGTATAACGGCTCTAGGACCATCAAGAGGGTGTAAACCGACGATTAGCTTAGTGAGGGCATCACGTAGGGTATCGTGCTTTTCGTCAGGTATCAAGCAAGATGCAGTGAGTGACGTGGAGCACTCTCGGAGAATGAGGATGAACTGACGGTGGCGCTTTATTACATCAGCGGCGAAGGAGATTCCTATCACTACGGGAGGGTCATCGGAGGATTGGGATACTAAGGTGCTGGGAAACGACTTAAGGGAAGCACACGTGTGGCAGGCAGATGTAACACGGTAAATTGCGTCGGTCATACCAAGGGCGAAGAACTGTCGTTGAAACACCATTTGGAGCTGATGGCGGGAAGGGTGGTTTAGTTTAATGTGGAGGGCAGTTAGAAGACCATCCAGTACAGAACGGGGCACAATAATTGCTTCGGAAGCAGGAACGAAAGGCTTGGAGTGTTTAACTATGAGAACTCCGTCACGGGCAATAGAGGTGCAGCTGAGATACCGCTTGACATCGCGAATATTGGTGATCTTCTTTGAAGGGCGAGTGCCCTGTTTGAGGTGGGCATGAACCCTTCGAAGGTCGGGGCAGTCGTTCTGGATCTGTAGCCATGCTGATCTTGTGGTGAACGGGAGGTTGGACTTCTTATCGAGAATGTCCTGAAGCGAAACGCTACGTACTACTGAGTCTTCCATTTCGTGGACAAAGGTGCAAATTTGGCAAGTAGGCTCACTGCAGTCGGGGGCGTTGCGACTGGTGAAGTCAGATGGAAGGTTGGCCTTACCAGCCAAATGTTGTAGGCTGACTTGGTAACGGCTGACGGTCGTTAGGAAGGAAGTCACTCGAGGACTGGCCGAGAATTCGCCGCGGCATAACTTTTGAATTGCTTGGACACATGGTTTGCTGTCAGTTAATACGGTCGTAGGCTGTTGCGACTGGATGATGAATGGAGAGAAGTGCTTGACTGCAGCAGCAATGGATAAGGCTTCGACCTCGCAGGGGAGCCAGGTGACTTGGTGTTTCCGCAACTTGGCGCTGTAGAAGCCAGCAAGGTAAAGACGACTGTCACGGGTAACATACAATGTAGCACCAAGGCCCCTCTTCGTGACTGAGCCATCAGTTACTATCCAAAGAATGTCAGAAGGACGAGGTAGAACGATGGATTTGTGTTTGGACAGGTACTCCTGAGCAGACTTGAACCTAAAGGTGAGGTTCTCATCCCAAAGCAGCTTGTCGCTAGACTGGAGGCCTGTGAGGGAGCTCTGAAGGGGGTCTACTATGTCGGAGCAGTTTGGGAGTACGCGACTGAGTACTTTATAGGCTCCAATGAAGGAACGGAGGCCTTTCACACTCTGGGGAGGAGGGCATGACTGTAAGACGGCGATACGATGAGGGCTGGCTGATAGCTTGCCTTGGGACCAGATCCAGCCAAGGATGGTGGTGGTCTTGGGGCAAATGACAGTCTTCATAGGGGACAAACGGAGGTTACAACGGTCGAGCGCCTCCAGTACCCGACTCCAGTTGGACAAGAGGGTTTCGGGTGAATCGCCGCCACAGTACAGGTCGTCCGCGAGCTTAGCTACGCAACCTTCTTGAATTAAGTCACCCAAAACACGACACATCAGTTCCTCGAGTGCAGTTTCGGAGCCAGGCATCCCCATTGCTGATCTTGTGTATACACGATTCCACGGAAGGGGGTGGCTACGCCACAGTACTTTAGAGAAGACTGGGCGAGAGGGATCTGGTAGAACGCTCGGGTGAGATCAGTTTGGATCATGTAGCGCCATGGTGCGATAGTGCGCAAGGTTGTGTCGACGTCTGGCATTAGAGATGGCTGTGGTTTACTGTAGCGTGCTACGTCGGCGAATGCAGTCACAAGTCGGTGACCACCGGACGGCTTTTTTACAAGGAATGACGGGTTAAGATACTCGACGGTTATGCCTAGGTCCTCGGGGCAACGGAAGACCTGGGCCTGTTCCAGCTCGTCGAACTTAGCTTGGAGTTGAACCAGATTGTTGCGGGAGTACTGAGGTACGCGGCCTTTCCGTTGTGGGGGCTGTACGGGGCCCATATTCAAGGTTGCTTTATTGGGGCCAGCAGCGCCATTATAACCGGTTATGTCGGGATTGAAGACTCTGTCGTATTTCTGCAAGAGCTGTTGAAACTTAAGACGAGTGGTATCAGGAAGCAATTTGTCGGGGTCTAGGGACACGGAAGACGAGAAGGGAGGTCGACTGTGTGGCTTCACTGGAAGTGAGGGAGAGGTGGCTGCTGGGTTGGGGGACGGTGAAGGTGCATCTGCTGTGGGTAGGATCTCACTGAGGTGCTCGTGGCGGCTGATGGCTTTCGGCTCGTTGGAAGAGTTGGTCAGGCGGATTTTGGATCCAACTGCTTCTATAACTTGAGGTTCAGGCCAAATGCAGGTGGGTTTGGTGTGTTTCGATATTGGGGTGTCTGTGCGTGGTTGAAGTGCAAGTACGCAGTCGTCTCCTAGGTCGGAAGGGACGTCCAGTTCCACGTATTCACCAGGCCAAACAACCGTTGCGGAAGAGGAGGCGCGTAGAACATAACTTTGTGCCCGTCGTATAGCATTTGAACCAGTTGAATCACTATCAGGGTTGTAGTGTATGACATCAGAGTCCTGGATACGTACTTGGCACAATGCAGGCCGTACGGTGATGTCATTGGCAATGAGGAAGGGTGTGCCAGCCAGGACGTCGACATCTAAGTCGTCAACAACGAGGGCGTCAAGACCGAGTTGTTTGTCTGCTCGGGATAAGATGAGGTGAGTTTCCCCGGCTACAGCTGAGGGAGTCATGCCGTCAGCTTGTAATGCTTGTTGGGAAGATTTTACAATGGTTGCACCAATTGAACGGGCCACAGAGGACTTGATCATACTAGTCTCCGCCCCTGTGTCCAGGGTCAGTCGGAGTGGATGGTGCTTGTAAAAAGCCTTGAAGTGGGGTGACTGTTTTGTGCTGACACGGCGTGAGACGGTACGAGCTGCAGTGCGTAGAGGTGCGTCATCCTCGTCAGGGAAGAGTGGGGGCTCATAGTCGGATTCCTCGTCGTCAAAGGTAGAGGTAAGGCGAGACCGAGAAAGGTAAGTACGGTCCTCCGGAGGTAAATATGAGCACGCACTTAGGAAATGCTGGTCATTGCGGCCGGCTTGCTTACATAACGGACAGGACTTCGGTCGCCTGTTGGGAGGCAATGCCTGTGAAGATGATTTGTAGGAGGAGCGAGGAGGAGGTGGCTGTCTGAACCGCGAGGCAGTGGCTCGGAGGATCTTGGTGTCGGCGGAAGAGCGAATCTCATCGAGAAGAGAGTCTAGAGCCTGCGAAATTTCAGGTTTCAGGGACGCTAGAGTTCTGGATCTTAACTCAGTTCCGTAGCGCTGCTTGACGAGGGCAGGTAAATCGGCATGAATGAGGCGAAGCCAGGTTAAAACCACGAAATTCTCAAGTGTGGGAGAAAGCTCCTCGTCAACGGTAACGACTTCACCATGATGGGTTATGTTGCCATTTGTAACAAGCAAATTATCTTCTGTGAAGGACATTAACCGTTGAAACAAGTCTTCAGGGCGTTCATCGACTTCAAGTTTAATGTTAGAGAAATCTAGGAAGTGAGCACCGGTGGATTGGAAGCCAAAGTGAGACCTTATTGCTTGCCAAATGGACTTGACTGAAGTTGTATTCTTCACAATAGTATTGCGTGAAATGACGGGGCAAAAATTTGCTATTTGACCTAACATGAGCTCAAGGTGTACATTTTTCTGTGCGGCGGTACGCCGGCGAGCTTCTGGCACTGCTTCCCCATCGGAAGTCAGCCCTCTATTGGGGGCAGTGGACGACTTTTTCTGCCATGTAAAAGTATCTGCTAAAAAGGGGGCGAAATTGGCGTCTAAAGACAGGGAATACTGAAGATTCTGCCGCCAAGCTTCAAATGATGTGATACTTTCATTCTTTGTTAGGGACCACTGTTTCGGGGCTCTACTTGAATTCATGTTAAACACAATAACAGTAAGGAACAGTGAAGTTATACTTTCCTTACAATGAGAAGGATGCTCAGAGTTCACTCGACCATAGGATAGGTAGACTCGTTGTTGCTTCAGAGGTACCCAACGAAACCGCTCCACAAAATATCCGCTCCACAGGCCCATGTTTATCTGGCTGGCAAATTTTTTTTTTATTGTTTAACTGGCTGGTAATTTTTTTGTTTTTACAAAATCTTGCTGGGAGATCAACTCCAAAATAAATCTGCTTGGGATTTTCAATACTTTTTGTGCTGCTGGCTCAAAAATGCTAATCGATTCCCCTCTGGCTGACGTTTGTTTACTGGAATTTTTTCGTACCAGAAACTCCCGACGTTTCAGCTAGTGTATTATGTTTGTTCAGTTTGCCAGAGAGATTTTACACAATGTTCATCGCGTTTCATATTACTGTCGGTCTTTTTATAAGAACAAAGGAAATGCACCACTATTGGCGACTTTGGTCGGCATTCGATTTCAAAAGCCGCAGGTGGTGCTGTAATAGAGCTCACAGTGATCTGGCGGGGTGATCTGGATTGTAAAGGAGTTTTGGCGCTGCTCTGGTGAGATGTTTTTCTGGTCGTTCCTTGATTCACTGTGATTTCTTCAATTTCGCATCAAATTTTGCTTGGCTGAGTGGTGTTATAGCATCTTTTCGTTTCCAATTCTCTGTACTAGGCGATTATCATAGCAGAGAGACTAGTAGTTTTGGTGATTCGTTTGGTTCTAACAGCAACGACCAACTTCGAGTAGGTGAGTTTTCTATTCACATATTTATGCATTTTCTGTAGATTCCTTAACGGATGAAAATTTGAAATTTAGTCTTTTTCCTTATCTTTGGTGTCGTGCAGGAATTTCGTCCCTACTTATTTGCTGTATTTTGGCAAGTACCTGGAATTCCCATATATAAAAGCTGTGTTTTCTTGTACTGGTTTCCGGAGTTTTGCTGAGGTAGGTCACCGTTAAACATTATTTTAACAGTATTTCCCTATTGTCAATCCAAAGTTTTTGCTTACTTCCTAGCGGATTTGTTATTCATGAATAATTTCGGCTACCTTCAAAACGGTGCACGAATGCTGGCTTACAAGATAAATGGGTTTCATCTTGCCTGCTAAAATATAGATAGTCACTGTCTGGCATAATTTTTATTTCACTCCTTGCTAATTTTCAGCGAGGAATTTTGTTACCGATATCTTATGTTAGTTTTCTTAATTGTGATTAGTTAGGCACAGCGCATTAATCCTTAGTTCAGTTGCTCTCGTTTTTGTCGTTCCGTTTTATCGCTCGATACGGGAGAGCGCCCAGAACAAAAAAATATTTGAGAAGTGACGAAGAACGAAAAACTAACACGGTCGGTACAGCATGGTGGTATGGCATTTTGCGTATTTATTATAGTGTACTAAAATATATTTAGTATTATGAACGATTTTAACAAAATCATCAGTTTCCTTGGCCTGTTTCACTCTCCCCACGCGCTTATGAAGTTTTAAGCTGTCAGTGTAAGCGCTTGCTGAAATGTGACGCGCGTGTTGACCTGCAATGGTTTAACAGTAAAGGTCAGTAAATTTAAAGCTTGTCGGAGTTTTCCTGTCCGGTTCATGTTAGTTACCAACGACAACGCCCAAATACAATTCCGGCATGGTTTTCGGCACTTTATTTCCATCTAAGAAAGCGATAATTTTCTGAGCGTACAGTTAGCATACCCAGTCCTACAAGCTCTTGATGTTGTTTTAAAACGTTGTCTTAAAATGTTGTTTGAACATAGAAATTTGGTGCGCTTGTCTTTACAGTGTCTTTATAAATTTAGGTTTCCTTTTCGTATCTTCAACAGTACTGATCTAGAAATTATGGCGTTATCGTGCCTTTATCACTGTTCAGTGACTGTTCGTCAGATTGGTGTGCGACAATTTTCAAGTTAAGAAGAATTACCGCAATGATTTTGGAAAATACTTTTCTTGACCGCTTTGTTTTTCTTTCTTTTTTTTTTTTTGACTGAAAGGTTATTTGGAAAGTTTTTAAAATTGTGGCAAAGCTCAGGGTTATGACTTAAATAACCCGGTTAATTTTTTCCACTCACAGTGCTTGTGGGTTTGAGCCGAGAACAACACTCACACATGCCAGGCACATGGTATTTACAAATTTCACAAGTCATACACGTTTATTTATTTGGTACAGTTCCATTTCGTTGCATGAATATTACTAGATCTTTTCATTTAGACCACGAGCTGGCCCTTTTATTCTTAGTCTGTCGAGCATGAAGCGAAATAGCCCCGGATAGCAAGCGTTCAAGCGAGCGAAGAGCTGTTCCGGCTGTTATCGTATTCCCGCGGCCAGAATACTGGTTTTCTTGGTTTTCATGTTGCGTCATAAAATTCTGAAATCAAAATTCAATAGGCCTGCTAAACTTTCGATGCCACTAGATGTAAGATGAACTAAAATATATCTTTCTGCAAATTTCCAGGTTGGTTGTGCCCTTCGTTTTTAAAACAGAGCATTTTGAATATTCGAGTTCTCCGCCATATGTGATATCAAGCTGAGTGCCGTGACAAAGCTGTTTTAAGTCATAAATTCTGAAATCAAAATTTCAATAGGCCTGCTAAACTTTCGATACCACTAGATGTAAGATGAACTAAAATATATCTTTTTGCAAATTTCCAGGTTGGTTGTGCCCTTCGTTTTTAAAACAGAGCATTTTGAATATTCGAGTTCTCCGCCATTTGTGATATCAAGCTGAGTGCCGTGACAAAGCTGTTTTGATTCAAAAAAGGCCTTTCCTTTCCATTTTTGCAGATTGAACATTCCCAATGTACTAAGCGCTGTTTATGTAAAAGTATAAAAGATCATGAGCCAAAAGTAGTCGCTATTAATAGTAAAATTAAGTTCCAGACGGTTTCTCTGACATCACGGCGGCCATATTTGTGCCCCTCGGAAGGATACAAATATGGCGTCTCCATACCGAGCCTTATAAATTCGCGTGGAACGTTTCGACAAATAACTCGCAAATCGTGCACCGCACAGACCTGAGACTTGGACAAATTGTTTATCTATCTCTCTTCTATAATATCTGAAGCTCATAGCTTCTGTCGTTGAATGGTTTCGATTTTATTTTTTTATTGCGTGACAGTGAAAACCAACAATACGATAACAGCTCTTCGCTCGGACGAGAACACAATAACAGCTCTTCGCTCGCTTAGGAACGCCTGCTACGCAGGCAGAAGCGAAAAAAACAATGCGCGAGTGAAAAATGGACAGCGGCAAGATGCGTGCGAAAAGAAAATGACCTTCAATGGCCTCTTTTTCGCACGTCTCATCGCTCTTAATTTTCCACTCGCGCTCTTTTTCGTTCCCCGTTTGACGGTCTGAGATAGTCAAAGCCCCTTTGGGCAGCCTCCGTTTCACTTTCAAATGATGAAGGAACTAGAAGCGATCACGTTTTTGAAAGAAGGGGATCTAGTGTGACATCAGATAAAAAATATACGATACTCGCGCGTGAGCAAGGTCACTGGCAAATGCTGTTGTGTTGTAAAGAATGTGAAATGTAGAATTCATCAAATATAATTTGTCTCTTTCTACTTTCTAACTTTCCCGGGCGCCCGTGCGAAACAGAAATCATAAGCGCTGCAATAAGCACTGCAGGTAGCGCGAACGCTATTTTCCAAATTTGTAGCGTTGCAGAAATGCCGAAAATTGACTACGTGACGTGAATGCTGCATGAGCGACGGTGAGCGCTGCTCGTGAACTGCAGGAGAGCTACTGGTCATAAACCACACGACGCCATGGCTTCGATAAAGCACCGCAAATTCAATTCAGAGTGGAGCAGGAAAATCTTTTGCGTTACAACGAGAGAGAAGAGTAGCGTAGAGGTCGTTCCTTGTCGCAGTTGTTGGCTACTAAGTCTCACGAGTTTTTGGCCCTGTTATTTAATTAACAAGAAATATCTTAGCGGTGCACCGCCGCGCTTGGCTTCAATTCCGGTAATTGCGGCTTTGTTTGGGATAAAACCACCATATCCGGTCTATTTGGCGAAAAACTGGCATACAAGAAAACGACATGACGTTCATCAACGTGAACTTAAAAATTAAATTCGCTTCTTTTTGTTATGTGAAGCACGTCATTTCGGTCTCGTCCAAAAAAAAAAAGTTTATCCCGGCCATGATGTTTTTGGACGCTCACTGCCGGTAAACACTGATTAACATTGTGCCTCGTTACCCGCCGGCTGTCAAGCCTCTCCATTTTTTTTTTTTTTCACACTGAAAATAACTTCAAAGAAAAAAAGCGAGCTTTTCCTCTAAATTAAACACCGACTGAAAAGAAAGACCAAGACAAGTGAGTCAAGTGAACACAAAAACTTCAAAACAATATAAAGCAGGAAAACAATACAGGCCAAACACAATTTTACAAACAATGCGCGCGAAGGGAGCGCCACAAAGTGCGAGAGGTTCTCGATTCTTTTCGAAGAGAAATAGGAAAAAATTACTAGCTTGAATAACTACTGGAAAAAAATTTAGAGTCCCTTAGCTGGATAATTATGAAATCAATCAATCAACAAACATAAAAAGATATTTGTGAATTCTTTTCAAAAGGACTGAAGGTAAGGGCCCATCCGTACTTGGCGAACTTTCGTTTGTTTTGCAAAAATATCTGTCACCATTTCCGTTTAACAAGTGCGGACAGCGATTTTTTTTCTTAACAAAATTTTGTGAAGCCTTACCAATCATCAAAGGCGCCGTCGTCCTGCCTCAGAGCAGGACAAATGTCAATCAAATAAAATTAATTTGATCGCGCTTTCAGGCACAGTCATGTAGTATCAGTAGTATCATGTACTCAGTATCAGTAGTATCGCACCATTAACATTGCAGGCGGAGGAGCATCTGGCGAAAAAGGAATCTTTCCGGTATAATGGGCCTATAAAAATGATTTTCAAACCAAGTTCTCAAGGTCTCCGTAGTCATCTTCAACGCCTAGCTAACGCCTCCTACGATCGAGCCTGTTGTGCCTAGTTTCCTTCGCAGCCGTTGTTTGGGCTCGTACCAAAACTATTAGCAATGGAAGGAAATGAAGCCTCCACTGGCATAGCAAACGTAACATTTGCCATTGTGCGAAGTAAACGATTTGAAATGCGAAAAAGATGAGAATACAAAAAAAAAGCGCCGAGGCAACATCTCTAGGTCACATTAATTTGGTAGACACGTACATTTTTTCTCCGCGAACAGAACCCGGCAGAAGGTGTTCGAATTTCAACGTGATTGACATGTTGTGGTTAACCCGTTTACCACAATGAAAATTTGGTCAACGAAAAATTTGAAAAGAGTTTTGGTACCGCCAAACAAATTTTGTCAGCCTAGTGCGGACGGGCCCCAAAGCTATAAACGCTATTCATATTTTATATTTAGCCGAAAAGTAGTAACGTAACGCTCTGTATTTTTGGTCGAGAAACGCATCGAATTATATCCGTTAAAATTATGTTCTGAAAAGAAATTTTGACACCGACGAAACCACGAACCGACCATCTGGCAAATAATATTGCCAGAGTATTTGGCAGCCGTCTGTCACTACGTGCAATTCGATTTGCTGCGGCATCTTGCCAGGACATTTGATTGTTGGATTGTCTGTGGTTTCAATCACACGCGAAACTTGAACATCATCATAACGGGAATAAATAATAAATGTTCATTCATTCCGTCAATTTGGACGCTTGGCGTCTTTTTGGAACGATAAAGAGACGAAGAAAATGTCCAATTAATAAGACTGCTTCACTCGAGGACCGATTTCCTACCATGTATCGCATTTCTCATCGACATGAATACCACACGAGTGTTCAAAAAAATGCCAAAGAAAAAAATCAGTCCAAGGGTATAAAAACCAGAATCTCATATTCCGGAACGATGAAAATGTCCTAAGGTGATCCACTCCCCTTATCAGATGAGCACCACGCGTAGCTGGGGGTTGTGCTAGGTGAAAAGGCAGCTGAAAACTTGGATACAAAAATTCATGCTGTGAAATTTCATGAGACCGTACTTATCGATTTGTTGCATTTCAGATTTCCTTCCAGCAGGTAACAACACCCGGGGAGTCAGTGACAAGGGCATTTTTTGTTTGCTTCTGTATTTCCCCCTCCTTTCGCTGACATATGAGAAATTAAAAGAAATGTATAGAAAATTACTATATTTTGGCTTAAACAAAGTTATTGAGATCCGCGACACAAATAATCAGACACAATTAATTCCGTCTGTGACTACACAATTAATGTTTTTTTTTTTCAAATCTGGTTTAATGCCGAGATGTATTTTCGTTTTCTTTTTCGTCTTTCTTCTTTAACTAAATGTCTCCGGTTCATACAATTATAATAATTGCAGGTTGACTAATTTAGCTTGCCTCGAAGCATTTTCAGCCGAACTATTCGTTCATTTCTGTTTTCTGAACATCCTTAAGTCGGGACTGTTATAATCAAATTGCCTAATTATTTTGTGCTTGTCGCCATGGTTGCAGAATACCGCTCATGTGAGCAGTGCTTGCATTGGTTTTTGTGACTCATACTCCGATGAGAAACAAAATAATTATGGCGGTTAGTTTTAAAAGTTTCCAAAATCATCAACAACAAAGATGAGAAGATTTTTCGAAGTCGTTTCGACGCGATAATTATTTTGTGCTTGTCGCCATGGTTGCAGAATACCGCTCATGTGAGCAGTGCTTGCATTGGTTTTTGTGACTCATACTCCGATGAGAAACGAAATAATTATGGCCGTTAGTTTTAAGAGTTTTCTAAAACATCTGAAACATTAACATTACAACAAGATGAGAAGAACTTTCGGACTCGTTTCGACGCGATAAAAGTACCCTGTATCTTACAATCAAAACTGTAGCGAAACAAAATTATTCGGCAATTATTGTGTGCTTGTCGCCATGGTTGCAGAATACCGCTCATGTGAGCAGTGCTTGCATTGGTTTTTGTGACTCATACTCCGATGAGAAACACAATAATTGCAGTTTTTCCAATTAAGCTCGCTTTGAAGCATTTTCAGCCGAATTATGGCTGTTAGTTTTAAGAGTTTCCAAAATCATCAACAACAAAGATGAGAAGATTTTTCGAAGTCGTTTCGATGCGATAATTATTTTGTGCTTGTCGCCATGGTTGCAGAATACCGCTCATGTGAGCAGTGCTTGCATTGGTTTTTGTGACTCATACTCCGATGAGAAACAAAATAATTATGGCGGTTAGTTTTAAAAGTTTCCAAAATCATCAACAACAAAGATGAGAAGATTTTTCGAAGTCGTTTCGACGCGATAATTATTTTGTGCTTGTCGCCATGGTTGCAGAATACCGCTCATGTGAGCAGTGCTTGCATTGGTTTTTGTGACTCATACTCCGATGAGAAACAAAATAATTATGGCGGTTAGTTTTAAAAGTTTCCAAAATCATCAACAACAAAGATGAGAAGATTTTTCGAAGTCGTTTCGACGCGATAATTATTTTGTGCTTGTCGCCATGGTTGCAGAATACCGCTCATGTGAGCAGTGCTTGCATTGGTTTTTGTGACTCATACTCCGATGAGAAACGAAATAATTATGGCCGTTAGTTTTAAGAGTTTTCTAAAACATCTGAAACATTAACATTACAACAAGATGAGAAGAACTTTCGGACTCGTTTCGACGCGATAAAAGTACCCTGTATCTTACAATCAAAACTGTAGCGAAATAAAATTATTCGGCAATTATTGTGTGCTTGTCGCCATGGTTGCAGAATACCGCTCATGTGAGCAGTGCTTGCATTGGTTTTTGTGACTCATACTCCGATGAGAAACACAATAATTGCAGTTTTTCCAATTAAGCTCGCTTTGAAGCATTTTCAGCCGAATTATGGCTGTTAGTTTTAAGAGTTTCCAAAATCATCAACAACAAAGATGAGAAGATTTTTCGAAGTCGTTTCGATGCGATAATTATTTTGTGCTTGTCGCCATGGTTGCAGAATACCGCTCATGTGAGCAGTGCTTGCATTGGTTTTTGTGACTCATACTCCGATGAGAAACAAAATAATTATGGCCGTTAGTTTTAGGAGTTTTCTAAAACATCAACAACAAAGATGAGAAGATTTTTCGAAGTCGTTTCGACGCGATAATTATTTTGTGCTTGTCGCCATTGTTGCAGAATACCGCTCATGTGAGCAGTGCTTGCATTGGTTTTTGTGACTCATACTCCGATGAGAAACGAAATAATTATGGCCGTTAGTTTTAAGAGTTTTCTAAAACATCTGAAACATCAACATTACAACAAGATGAGAAGAACTTTCGGACTCGTTTCGACGCGATAAAAGTATCCTTTATCTTACAATCAAAACTGAAGCGAAACAAAATTATTCGGCAATTATTGTGTGCTTGTCGCCATGGTTGCAGAATACCGCTCATGTGAGCAGTGCTTGGATTGGTTTTTGTGACTCACACTCCGATGAGTAACACAATAATTGCAGTTTTTCCAATTTAGCTAGCTTTGAAGTATTTTCAGCCGAATTATGGCTGTTTTTTTTAAGAGTTTCCAAAATCATCAAGAACAAAGATGAGAAGAATTTTCGAACTCGTTTCGACGTGAGAAAAGTATCCTACATTCAAAACTCAGTGGTCGTTGGTTTGTTTCAGTTTTTCGAACATAAAAACTAACAGATGAAGAGCATTTTCGGAGTCGGTCCGTCACGATTCCTTCGGAAGTATCCAGTAATCATCCGAACCTAACCTCAGAGCCACATAAAAGAAATTGCCCTTTTTTTGCCTTTGTTACCTTGGGCCTGGTTGCAAACAAATCACGTCAGTGTCACGTAAGTACATGCATCGGTGTATAGTTTGTCTGGCCTTGCTGTTTTAATTTCAGCTCTAACAAAACAACTTTGAAACGGACATATGTTTACGAAGCCCTTTGTATAATCTGTTACTGAGTTTACAGATTAGTTTACACTGAACTCCTTGTTGCTTTCAGATTCACAATCATGTGACAGAAGAAAACGGCTAGAAGAGACCAAGCAGCGTGGTAAGCCCTTATTATCTAAAACAATGCCATACAGGCGAAGTATTTTAATCACGTTTCCTTTAATGTTGGTGAAAAATACATAAACAATTTTGAATATTAGGGAAGTAAACCATTATTTTTCACAAACAAATCTGGAGATTGTCAAACAAGTTTGAATTTGTTTCACCGCCATAAAATTCTGTTAAACCTTTCTAAAGTAAAATATTTTTTGTTTGCAATACGTACCTTTATGCGAGCTAAAATGATAAATTAGACGTAGCCGTCGTTTAGTCTTGTTGTTCTTTGAAAATGCTTATTGCGACTAGATTGTTCGATATTTAATTGTAAACAGATGGCGCTTACGCCACAAGTTGTGGAGGATTGGATAAAGGAAAATGTTTGTGCTGATAAGGACAAGTCTACCTCAAAGAAGGACATTTGGTCATCATTTCATGAAGGATTTCCATTCATTTCTATCGAAGAGCGAGCTAATTTCTTTTCGCTTTTTGGATTTGCCATAAACAAATTTGCAAATGTTTCTGTAATCAAACGGAATTCCAAAAAAGTTGGGTACCAGGGTATTTTCCTTAAAAATGTGACAGCCTTTAACAAGGAAGCTGTTATGGACTGGGCAACTACCCAACTTGCGCCTGGCACTCCAGACGACATACTTACAAAGGACGAGGTATGGAATTGTTTTAAGATTCATCATGGAATCTCGGATGAACAGCATCGCGAACGATTTCTTGGACTGTTTGGAATAGCCGTTGTTGGCCATGGTCTGTTTTCGTCCGTGTCGATAAAGAAGAAGAAGACTTTCGTTGGCCTAAGAGTTAACGAACCCAGTAAAGACAAATGTCCAGCACAAGTTCAACGAGGTAAAAATGTTGATTACATGTCTGATGAAAGCAAAACTCACAGCGAGGACAGGAGTAGCGATTCAAACACCAACGAGGAAGAAGTAGATGCGAACATCAGTGAAGGCGATATTAATATCGATGTTGATGGCAAAGAAATCATCGTAGACAATGTGGAATTAAATGAGGGGATGTCTGATTACGAAAAGGAATCCAGTTGTAGCCACGAGGATCTGTCTACGGAAAGTATGTCAAGCGTCAGAGAAAGTGAAGTGGAAGATGACACTTACAATGTCATCGTAGGAGAGGAAAATGATCAACTCGAGCTCGAACATTCCTCAGCAAGAGAGGAACCGGATGAGTGCGTAAGCGAAGTTCAAAGACAAGATTCCCTTTTTCGTCGCTTTCATAGGAAATTAAACGAATTAATGCCCTTCCACTTTCCTGGAAAGCCGAAAACGTTTCAAGAATATCTGGATGGAATATTTGAAAGGAAGGACTGTATGGGGGTAGAAAGGCTAGATATCCTAAGACGCTGTAGCAGTAACCCCGTTTTCCAAAACAGCAAACTAAGAGCATTACTGGCTGTGACGTTTCCTCCAGTCACTGTCGGTCCAATAGCAGGTAGAAGCGTTCCAGTCACCTTTGAGGGAGACACTTTTCCCCAGTTCAGCCACAATGAAAAGAGCAGGTTTCATTGCGAGGTGTGCATACCATTTCAGAAGTGGGCCATGGAAAACGGGAAATCGCATGCACGTTTAAGATGTCGGAAACAAGCTTCTGTCGACAACATACTTGCAGGTACAGCATCACTGCAGTTTTCTGGCCTCGTTCAAGTTGAAGAACACGCTGTTTCCGAGTCCCATAAACAGGCGGTTGATTTTTTCCAGGCGCAAGGCACTACAACTGAAAAGCAGCAAACCTCGAAGCAATCTAGTGAGAAACGAAAGTCAACTGGCCAGCAGTCCATAACTAAATTTTTCTGCGCTTTAAACGAAAAGCGACCTTCGGATCATCTACAGCAACCTAAACTGGAAAAAGTCAAGTGCCATTATCTTTGGGATCCGGAGATCGTTAAACACTTCAAAGATGACCGCCAAATTAGACGCTGCACAGCGAAAGGTTTATTTCTTAAGCAGATTGCTTCTGGAGCACTAGATTGTTTCAAAACAGTGGAAGGACATGAAAGCTGCCGGGAGTATAAAGGTTGGTGTGCGAAGCATCCTATCGACGCAAAAGAACTAATTTCAAAGGCAAACAAAAGTTGTAAATCAGTTTACATCCCAATGAACTGCACTATATTTAGATCTGCGCAACCTGTGCAGATCGATGGCGGTATAAAAAGTGTCGATCCTCCTTGTAGTGGTCAGGCAGTGTCCTATGGGGAACATCCATACACCTGTGTCAATTGTGCCAAACAACGCAGGGAATTAAATGACACCTTGAGGCACAGAGAGAAAGGAAGCTTGGGAGGAACGAAAGATAGAATTGGAATTCAAGGCTTTAACCAGCGTTATGCCAGGTCACTTGAGATGGAATGTGCGCTTAAGATGGAAAAAGATCGAAGAAAAGAAGCTGAACGAAACTTCGCAGAACTCACAAGAGTCAAGCTGACAGTGACGGAATGGGAAAGAAGTTTGATGGATTCATGCTTGAGCTGCGACGAGGAGAAACTAATTGTCGACCTAATTCGTCTCTTTAAAATGGGCGTGTCCAAGACGAAGCCACTTCAGATGATGATAATTCGAAACTTAACAGCAAAGTTAAGGAAAGGAAACAACAACCATTATGTGGAATTGGTGAAGGACATTAGCAGTCTTTTTAGAAATGAACTTGGTACAACCAACTATTCGCTATTAGCCGATATGTTTGGATTGGCAGGTAATACTACTGCATCAAATCATGGAAAGGAAGAACGACTAGACCCCGGAATTAACGAAAAAGTGCTCGACAATGCAGAACGACACTACAAAGGGTTTCCAGTAAACGAAGCAAGCGATGGGGCAAGAAGCTTGAGGTTTCTTCAGCCACGTTTGACAAACTCTGGAGACGTTGTACTGCTAGGAAAAGCTTGGAACCCAGACGTTGAAAGCTGGATAGAGGAGGTCATTACGATTCCACGCAGAGATGCATCGAAAGTTGACAACGACGATTATGATGCTCTGAAGTGCCTTATAAACAATCTGATCGATCAACATCAACTAGCGAAGAGTGTGTCGATTCATAATTTTACAGCCCTTGGGACAATCGATAAACCCTCACTGATCTATTGTTTGTGGCCACCTGTCGACAAAGGATACACAGCGAGCCATTTGATGAAGTACTGGGAGAAATTGAGAAGACAATGTTACTATACTGCAACAGGGGAGGTTCGGGAAAATCCAATCAGTCTTCTCACCTACTCTACTGATTCAGCTGGATTCTCACTTTCAGCCGCAAATAAATTGATGAGGCCAACTAAGGAAGAGGTACAGGATGGTGTCGTGTTTCTTGGGTTGGGTGTAGAAGGTGAAAGATATCTTGCACCTTATTACTGGTCATTACCTTCAATAGCATGTCTTGACTACGACCACGAAGGGCGATTGTTTTTGAAAAACCTTAAGTACGAGACAAGGGAGTTGACATTCTGGGAAGAGAATGGAAAGGATACACGACTGGCAACAATTGATCATCTCCACGACCTGAAACATCGCTGCCAGAACGTAGGATTAGACTGCGGCTTTAACGCTACTGACCTCCTTCTCGTTTTTTTCTGTGACCAGAATTCTGATGCTTGTGAGAGGCTTTTCACGCCACGAACAGCTGATCTCCTTGATGAGCATATCCCAGGATCAGAAGCCACCAGCTTATACATCAGAACAGTATGCCAACTCCTAGATCCATTCAGAAAGGTGGACTTTGGTAGCCCCGCTGCAATTCAAGAGTCTGTATCCAGTGCAATAACAGTTCTTCGTTTGTGGAAACGAGTACTGGAAATAAAGAAGATACCGTTACATTCCAAACGGGGTGCCAAGTCGGATCCAACCAAGCGTGGTAAATTCTTGACCCATGGATGCTACACCACTGCAGAGATATTATTTTCTGCTGCCACGCTGTATCAGCTTGCCATGTTCCTTCACTTCAAGCATCTTGGTATTTCTGGCAGTTCCCTTTTTAACACTGGCACAAAGTCAACCGAAAGAATAATAAGTGAACTTCAGGGGAAAACAAACGAAATCCAGTCTCTTGATTCTCAGCCTACTTTTGCGGATATGCTTGATAAGATTACAAGAGTGCAATTTAATATCAATGCTAAGCAGCGTCTGGCTCAAGCGGGTGCAAAAGTGAGGCAGTCATCTCACAGAAGGGAGCGTTCTTATGCCTTTTCGAAACACATGACAAAGGATGAAGGATCATACAAGTATCCCTCAAACTTCCAGGATTTCCGAGAAGAGCAGAAGCAAGCACATTTTCGCGGCGTGAGGGAAGGACAGCGAATGTTTGAGAAATACATGCCTGCCACAGCAGTAGATCTTCTAAAGAGCACCGACTACTGGGAAATCCCATACAGATATGACCATCCCACTGGTATACAGCTCATGGATGGTGCCTTACCAGAGGAATATAATATGCTGGACAAATCTTATGCGGATGTCAAAAGCAGTCTTTCTGATTTTGACGATGATGTGGGTTTTGATTTTGATCCTGAAGAGAATGATGAAAACGAGAGAAGAGATCAACTTGAAGACCAAGAAGAAGAAAAGGAGGTTATCGGACAGAAAGAAGAGGAGAATGAAATATTAGAAGAGGAAGAGGAAGAGGAAGGCGAGAAACACCAAAAGTGGAAAATTTCCAAGATGGTTGGTGGAAGAATGACGTATATTCACGTCAAACAGGCTTTAAAGCTCCTCCTACCAAGGGAATACATTGCACGTTGTCGACAAAAGCGCCACTGGGCCGCAAAGTACCTTCCTGGTAAATCGCCTTTGGATCCAACGCATGATGTAGTAAGGTATTCGCACGTCGCTTTAAAGTCTGTACTTAAAGGGAGGAAGGTGTTTGACATTGCTCGTGTTGAAGCAATTCAGTCGTCCAAAGATGGCTCTTCCGTCGCAAGCTTCAAACTGCGTGGCGATACTACCATGAAAGTTCGTTTCTCAATATATCAACGGTCATCAAACGACGACACTTACAGTGTGCATCCAGTTCTAGGATTAACAAAGTGGAAGCCGTCTTCTGCGATACTAGGAGCGGTCGAACTCATTCCAGTTGGGGAAGACACTCCAGGTTGCTATAGGCTGCACGACACGTCAAGTAAGCATCTGAAGGAAATGGGATATGTCTGTAGAGGAGCAGCCGAATTGGGCACAGACTCGGCCACTTCCGAGACAGTAGTTGAAGTCCCTATTGATGAAAATGAACTTCCCGCTGATTTTTACGAAATAGAGGATGTGTTGGAACAACGTCTTTGCCATAAAACCTTTGCATATGAATACAGGGTTCGTTTCAAAGGTTATTCGTCGGAAGATGACATGTGGCTTCCAGCTTCTTACTTTAACAGGGCAATCAATTTCGAATCCCTCTCAAAGTTTGGAAGGAAAAGAAAGCACAAGATCGACCCCGATGCTGCACAAGAACTTCCAACCAAGAAAAAAAAACCCTCTATAAACGAAGAGAAGCAAGGCGTTCCGACAGCAAAATCTGCAAACCGTAAGAAGAGAACAGCAAAGGGTGAAAAGGAACGAAACAAAGGGAAAGCTTTCCGCTCCACACTACCTCCAAACCTTGACACCAATTCTGCAACATCGAAGACGTCTAGCCCTGGGCTATTGAAAAATGGAAATGGCAAAAAGGTTACCGAAACCAAGAAGGACGCAATGTTGGTGATCGATGTGGAAGACAATCCCTCAGAGGCACCGGACTTTGGTCTTTTGTCCGAGGTACTGCGTCAGGATGACAATTTCAGGTACCCAAGACGACTACTCGCTGAGGCTAGCTTCCCCAACGTGGATGCCACGCTCACATCTTATACTGTAGGTAGTAGTGGAAGTGCAATGATGGACCCCATTACAGTGAAGGAGCTGCCACCACAATCTGTACTTAATGACATCAAAAAGAAAATTGCAAAATCAAAAAATGAGGCCTCCCAACTGGTTGCGAAAATCAATTCCTTTGGTGATTTCAATATGGATGGCATCAGAATTCTGGAAAGATTCCATCGTCTGAAGCGCCTACGCGCCGAGGTCTCCTTTGAGAAGAAATGGATTAAGACAGCATTTGAAAGGAACCCTTTTAAAGAAGAAGTGACACACGCTCTGTTGGACAGGTGGAACTTGGATTGTACCTATCTTGCATCCTATGGCAATTACAGAATCACGTCACAAGAACTTTCGCTTTTGTGTGGAGAAAGATACCTATCAGACGAAATTTTGAATTTCTTAGGAAACAAATTCTGCGACAGGGCAAACGACGAACATCAATCCTGTTTGAACATTCTCCTTCCTTCATTTCTGTCCAGCGGCAACGTTATCAACTCGGTTCTCAGCAACATATGTGCCAACCATGACATGGCAAGTGTTGTCCAGATGTTTTTGCCTGTTCATATGCAGAACGAATGCCACTGGGGACTAGCCATTTTCTCGGTTAGAGACTACAAAGTGTTCTTTGATGATGGTTTTCATTATCCAGTACCTGAAGAACTTAAGCGTAATGCCACAAATATCATCAACACAATCAACCAAACTACCAGCAATGACAACTTCCACCCTTCCAAATGGTGTGAAATAGAAAGATTCAAAGTTCCGATGCCAGACCAGCCGAGCGGCTCACGCGGAACGACAACCGGTTGTGGCAGTTGTGGAGTGGCTGTCATTTGTGCGATTCGTGACATTTGCAATGGGGTGACAGATGCATTCACATGGTCCTATAAAGACACGCCACGATTGCGTGCTGAATTAATTTTAGAGGTTCTGGATCTATTCACGTAACTGTTGCATCTAACAAAAGCAATACAGCCAACAGTAAAAGCATGTTACTTTCAATCTACAATTTTAATCGAACATCGAGTTCTGTTACCGTGTTTCTCATACAATAGTGATTTCCTCATCTATTCATCATATGACTATGCACTTCGAACATTCTCATCTTTGAACATTCTCGTGATCTACAATACTACAGAACGAATAAAATAAAGAGAAAAAAGGCGCCTCCATGATAACCACGCCATCATAGTCATTATCGTCTACTTTCGATTAATCATGATGAGAAATCAACTTTGCCTTCCTGGCATGTGATTACATTACTCCTGCCCGATGCTCTACCAACTGAACTATGAAGCAAATGAGTTGCAAGTTCCTCCCTTTCCACCGCACCTTCCAGCCTGCTCGCTGCTCTAACAATTGAACTATAAGGCAAAAGAGTGGCAAGTTCATTCCTTTCCACCGCACCTTTCAACCTGGTCGATACTCTAACAACTGAACTATGAAGCAAAAGAGTGGCAAGTTCCTTCCTTGCCACCGCACCTTCCACCCTGGTCGATGCTCTAACAATTGAACTATGAAGCAACAGAGTGGCAAGTTCCTTCCTTTCCACCACACATTCCATTCTGGTCGATGCTCTAACAACTGAACTATGAAGCAAAAGAGTGGATGGTTCCTTCCTTTCAACCGCACCTTACATCCTGGTTGATGCTCTCGCACCTAAACTATGAAGCAAAAGAGTGGCCAGTTCTTTCCTTTCCACCGCATATTCGACCATGATCGATGCTCTAACAATTGAACCATAAAGCAGAAGAGTGGCATGTTCCTTCCCTTCCACCACACCTTCCACCCTGGGCGATGCTCTAACAACTGAACTATGAAGCAAAACAATTGCAAGTTCCTTCCTTTCCACTACAACTTACATCCTGGGCGATGTTCTAGCAACTGAACTATGAAGCAAAAGAGTGGCAAGCTCCTTCCCTTCCACCGCACCTTCCACCCTGGTCGATGCTCTAACAACTGAGCTATGAAGCAAAAGAGTGGCAAGTTCCTTCCTTTCCACTACAACTTACATCCTGGGCGATGCTCTAGCAACTGAACTATGAAGCAAATGAGTGGGTAGTTCCTTCTTTTCCACCGCACCTTAAATTCTGGTCAATGCTCTAACAATTGAACTATGAAGCAAAAGAGTGGCAAGTTCCTTCCTTTCCACCACACCTTGCATCCTGGTCGATGCTCTAGCAACTGAACTATGAAGCAAAGGAGTGGCAAGTTCCTCCCTTTCCACCACACCTTACATCCTGGGCGATGTTCTAGCAAATGAACTATGAAGCAAAAGAGTGGCAAGTTTTTTCCCAACCACTGCACCTTCCACCCTGGTCGATGCTCTAACAACTGAACTATGAAGCAAAAGAGTGGCAAGTTCCTTCTTTTCCACCGCAACTTAAATCCATGGCGATGCTCTATTAACTGAACTATGAAGCAACAGAGTGGCAAGTTCATTCCTTTCCACAGCACCTTCCAGCCTGATCGATGCTCTAACAACTGAACTGTGAAGCAAAAGAATGGCAAGTTCCTTCCTTTCCACCACACCTTACATCCTGGGCGATGTTCTAGCAACTGAACTATGAAGCAACAGAGTGGCAAGTTCCTTCCCTTCCACTGCACTCTCAACCCTGGTCGATGCTCTAACAACTGAGCTATGAAGCAAAAGAGTGGCAAGTTCCTTCCTTTCCACAACAACTTAATTCCTGGGTGATGTTCTAGCAACTGAACTATGAAGCAAAAGAGTGGCAAGTTCCTTCTTTTCCACCGCACCTTAAATCCTGGTCGATGCTCTAACAATTGAACTATGAAGCAAAAAAGTGGCAAGTTCCTTCCTTTCCACCACAGCTTACATCCTGGTCGATGCTCTAGCAACTGAACTATGAAGCAAAGGAGTGGCAAGTTCCTTCCTTTCCACTGCACCTCACATCCTGGTCGATGCTCCAGCAACTGAACCATGAAGCAAAAGAGTGGCAGGTTCCTTCTTTTCCACTGCACCTTAAATCCTGGTCGATGCTCTAACAACTGAACTATGAAACAAAAGAGTGGCAACTTCCATCCATTCCACTGCACCTCACATCCTGGTCGATGCTCCAGCAACTGAACTATGAAGCAAAAGAGTGGCAGGTTCCTTCTTTTCCACTGCACCATAAATCCTGGTCGATGATCTAACAACTGAACTATGAAGCAAAAGAGTGGTAAGTTCCTTCCTTTCCGCCACAACTTACATCCTGGGCGATGTTCTAACAAATGAACTATGAAGCAAAAGAGTGGCAAGTTCCTTCCTTTCCACCACACCTTACATCCTGGTCGATGCTCTAGCAACTGAACTATGAAGCAAAGGAGTAGCAAGTTCCTTCCTTTCCACTGCACCTTACATCCTGGTCGATGCTCCAGCAACTGAACTATGAAGCAAAGGAGTGGCAGGTTCCTTCTTTTCCACTGCACCTTAAATCCTGGAAGATACTCCAACAACTGAACTATGAAGCAAAAGAGTGGCAAGTTCCTTCTTTTCCACTGCACCTTCTACCCTGGTCGATGTTCTAACAACTGAACTATGAAGCAAAAGAGTGGCAAGTCCCTTTCGTTCCACCACACCTTACATCCTGGTCGATGCTCTAACAACTGAACTATGAAGCAAAAGAGTGGCAAGTTCCTTCCTTTCCAACTCATATTCCACCCTGATCGATGCTCTAACAATTGAACTATGAAGCAAAAGAGTGGCAAGTTCCTTCCTCTCCACCGCACCTTCCACGCTGGTCTATGCTGTAGGAATTGAACTATGAAGCAAAACAATTGCAAGTTCCTTCCTTTCCACCACAACTTACATCCTGGGCGATGTTCTAACAACTGAACTATGAAGCAAAAGAGTGGCAAGTTCCTTCCTTTCCACCACAACTTACATCCTGGGCGATGTTCTAACAACTGAACTATGAAGCAAAAGAGTGGCAAGTTCCTTCCTTTCCACCACAACTTACATCCTGGGCGATGTTCTAACAACTGAACTATGAAGCAAAAGAGTGGCAAGTTCCTTCTTTTCCACTGCACCTTAAATCCATGGCGATGCTCTATTAACTGAACTATGAAGCAACAGAGTGGCAAGTTCATTCCTTTCCACCGCACCTTCCAGCCTGATCGATGCTCTAACAATTGAACTATGACGCAAAAGAGTGGCAAGATCCTTCCTTTCAACCACAAATTCCACCCAGGTCGATGCTCTAACAACTGAACTGTGAAGCAAAAGAATGGCAAGTTCCTTCCTTTCCACCACACCTTACATCCTGGTCGATGCTCTAGCAACTGAACTATGAAGCAAAGGAGTGGCAAGTTCCTTCCTTTCCACTGCACCTTACATCCTGGTCGATGCTCTAGCAACTGAACTATGAAGAAAAAGAGTGGCAAGTTCCTTCCCTTCCACTGCACCTTAAATCCTAGTCGATGCTCTAACAATTGAACTATGAAGCAAAAGAGTGGCAAGTTCCTTCCTTGCCACCGCACCTTCCACCCTGGTCGATGCTCTAACAATTGAACTATGAAGCAACAGAGTGGCAAGTTCCTTTCCACCACACATTCCATTCTGGTCGATGCTCTAACAACTGAACTATGAAGCAAAAGAGTGGATGGTTCCTTCCTTTCAACCGCACCTTACATCCTGGTTGATGCTCTAGCAACTGAACTATGAAGCAAAAGAGTGGCAGGTTCCTTCCATTCCACCACAACTTACATCCTGGGCGATGTTCTAGCAACTGACCTATGAAGCAAAGGAGTGGCAGGTTCCTTCTTTTCCACTGCACCTTAAATCCTGGAAGATACTCCAACAACTGAACTATGAAGCAAAAGAGTGGCAAGTTCCTTCTTTTCCACTGCACCTTCTACCCTGGTCGATGTTCTAACAACTGAACTATGAAGCAAAAGAGTGGCAAGTCCCTTTCGTTCCACCACACCTTACATCCTGGTCGATGCTCTAACAACTGAACTATGAAGCAAAAGAGTGGCAAGTTCCTTCCTTTCCAACTCATATTCCACCCTGATCGATGCTCTAACAATTGAACTATGAAGCAAAAGAGTGGCAAGTTCCTTCCTCTCCACCGCACCTTCCACGCTGGTCTATGCTGTAGGAATTGAACTATGAAGCAAAAGAGTGGCAAGTTCCTTCCCTTCCACCGCATCTTGCACCCTGGTCGGTGCTGTAACGACTGAACTATGAACCAAATGAGTGGCAAGTCCCTTTCGTTCCACCACACCTTACATCCTGGTCGATGCTCTAACAACTGAACTATGAAGCAAAAGAGTGGCAAGTTCCTTCCTTTCCAACTCATATTCCACCCTGATCGATGCTCTAACAATTGAACTATGAAGCAAAAGAGTGGTAAGTTCCTTCCTTTCCGCCACAACTTACATCCTGGGCGATGTTCTAACAAATGAACTATGAAGCAAAAGAGTGGCAAGTTCCTTCCTTTCCACCACACCTTACATCCTGGTCGATGCTCTAGCAACTGAACTATGAAGCAAAGGAGTAGCAAGTTCCTTCCTTTCCACTGCACCTTACATCCTGGTCGATGCTCCAGCAACTGAACTATGAAGCAAAGGAGTGGCAGGTTCCTTCTTTTCCACTGCACCTTAAATCCTGGAAGATACTCCAACAACTGAACTATGAAGCAAAAGAGTGGCAAGTTCCTTCCTTTCCACTGCACCTTCTACCCTGGTCGATGTTCTAACAACTGAACTATGAAGCAAAAGAGTGGCAAGTCCCTTTCGTTCCACCACACCTTACATCCTGGTCGATGCTCTAACAACTGAACTATGAAGCAAAAGAGTGGAAAGTTCCTTCCTTTCCAACTCATATTCCACCCTGATCGATGCTCTAACAATTGAACTATGAAGCAAAAGAGTGGCAAGTTCCTTCCTTTCCACCGCACCTTCCACGCTGGTCTATGCTGTAGGAATTGAACTATGAAGCAAAAGAGTGGCAAGTTCCTTCCCTTCCACCGCATCTTGCACCCTGGTCGGTGCTGTAACGACTGAACTATGAACCAAATGAGTGGCAAGTCCCTTTCGTTCCACCACACCTTACATCCTGGTCGATGCTCTAACAACTGAACTATGAAGCAAAAGAGTGGCAAGTTCCTTCCTTTCCAACTCATATTCCACCCTGATCGATGCTCTAACAATTGAACTATGAAGCAAAAGAGTGGCAAGTTCCTTCCTTTCCACCGCACATTCCACCCTGGTCGATGCTCTAACAACTGTACTATAATGAAGCAAAAGAGTGGCAAGTTCCTTCCTTTCCACCGTACCTTCCACCCTGATCGATGCTCTAACAGTTGAACTAGGAAGCAAAAGTGTGGCAAGTTCCTTCCTTTCCACCGCACCTTCCACCCGGCTGATCGATGTTCTTGCAACTGAATTATGAAGCAAAATAGTGGCAAGTTCCTTCCTTTCCACCGCACCTTCCACCGTGGTCGATGCTCTAACAATTGAACTATGAAGCAAAAGAGTGGCAAGGTCCTTCCTTCCCATCACACCTTCCCCCCTGGTGTATACTCTAACAGCTGAATATCAAACAAAAAAAGTGGCAAGTCCATTCCTGTTTATTCTTGCTAAAAGAGGCGTTTCCTGAATCAATTTATTTGCTTTTCATCAGACATAAAAAATCAACAAAACCTCAGCATCGCCATCTGTGCCTTACTGACGATGAGTAGAAATTACTTACAATGTTTGGCTGAAATGTAAACCATCTAACTGTGCCGTCCATCCAATAGACTGTGCTATGCTGGCATTTTAAACATCTAGCTGTTCATCCAAAAGACTGTGACATGCTGTCATTAAAAACACCTTACTGTGCCGTCCATTCAATGACTGGGCCTCGCTGGCATTTGAACCATCTTACTGTGCCATTCATCCAAAAGACTGTGCCTCACTTGCAATTGAAACATCTTACTGTGCCGTTCATCCAAAAGACTGTGCCATGCTGTCATTTAAAACATCTTACTGTGCCGTTCATCCAAAAGACTGTGCCTCACTGGCAATTGAAACATCTTACTGTTCCGTCCATTCAATGACTGTGCCTCGCTGGCATTTTTAAACATCTAACTGTACCTTTCATCCAAAAGACTGTGCTTCCCCAACATGTACTGGAAACATCTAAATGTACTATCCATACAATAGATTCTGGAAGAAAAATCATCTTATACTGCGATGTTGGCCTTTGAATCACCTCTGTGTGCCGTTCACCGAATAGACTATGCGTTACTGGCAGTGGAATCATCTTCAAATAGACTGAGCCTTCTATCATTAATGGTTAAATTATGTCTTTTATAATGATGATATAAATGGCATTTACATTAATTTAAACATTAAGAGCTGAAAAGATAGTGAGTTCTAAAAATGTTTTGTTTAGAATTCAATCTGCTCAGCGACATTTTGTTCAATGAAAAATCGATAAAAGAGTTTGTGCTGAAATGGTTCAAGTTCCATTCTCGTTCAGATCTATTGATGAGTTCATCAGGTTTAATCTTGAGGTAAGTGACAAGTACATTTTTAGTTATAAAGTAAACAAAGTTTTTTGACTAAGACAAGAACGAATAAAAAACACTATTTTCTTAAAGTAATTTTCCGGAATTGTCTGTTTAAGGACAGAAACCGTTTTTGGTGGGGGCAAAACTACTGGCTGGCAAAAGGGGACGAAAAATTAACATAGTTGGCAGAAAAGACTGAATAAATGTTCCTGGCTGGGAAGCCAGGACAAAAACAAACATTGCTGGCAAAAAAGGGCAAAAAATGTTCCTGGCTGGGAAACCAGGACAAAACAAACATTGCTGGCAAAAAAGAGAAAAAAAATGTTCCTGGCTGGGAAAAGCCAGAACATTACGGATGCTGGCTGGCGAAAACGGCTATTTAAAAATTGCTAGCTGGCTCTGAAGAGCGGATATTTTTTTCCCACGGTAGTTAAAAATTAACTGAAAATGCCTTTGCGCATGCCCATTTATCATCTAAACCACTAATGAATGGATTTCGATAATAACCTTCGTTGGGTACCTCTGTTGCTTGGGCCAGCGAGACGACACTCGGGCTCCTGAGGACGTGGGTTAATCGCCGCTGCCACCACGCCAATGTTAAGGAGACGAGAACGAACGTCACAACGAAAGAACTTCAACAGCGGTTTTTAATACAACCAAGATGGCCGACATAAAAACATAACACGATCTTTATGGCGCGAAAACATGCGTGCGCATACCACAATACTAATGCCGCAGGAACTGCCTGCTGGCGCATCTCTCTTCAGGCCCCAGTAGTTCAAAAGATGGATAACGCTATCCACGGTTTGTTTTGTTAACACGTATCCACTGGACAGCGATTTATCCAGTGGATAGCGTTATCCACCCTTTGAACAGCCAGGCCCTCATGTGTATGTCAAAAAAGCAACAAGCATGCTGTCCAGAATAAAAAAAGGGGGGAGGGGTGGGCTGGGAGCTCTGGGAGGATTGAGAGAATGCGGGGAAGCGTAGGAGGAGGACTGGGCGACGTTCCCTCCCTCCAACCTTTTTTACAACAGCACCAAAGCCAATAAATTTGGGACCAAAAAATTACAGTTTCAAAGAGGGGAGGGGGAAATTAGCATAAGGTGTGGTAGGAACATCAATTTATTGCCAGGGAATTGAATGATCATCATTTAGCTTAGTAACAACTAAAACACGTCAAGATGGTAAAAAAAACGCGAGTTCGAACTATTTGATCAGTCGTCACATCCTATTTTGGGTTCTTATCTGTCATTAAAAAAAAATCCGTCGTTAGCCTATGGAAAACAAGATCAGACTGATGTTTATTGTTTATTGAGGTAAAGACTATAGACGAATCATTTCTTTACACTTCTAAAGTGGCAATGCTTTCGGAACTTTGACAACTGGATGCCTTATAGGGGGTGGGTGCTTAATAGGGGGTTGACTGTATTACTTGACCTATCATTTAATATAAAGTCCTGTAAGCTACAAGAGTGATCAATATCAAATAATAATTTTATTATATGCATAATTAATTAATACATAATAATCATTTCTTTAACACATAACGCACCTCACTATGAGAAAGAATGTCTGGTGATCATCAATCAATTTTCATTGAATGACAAATCAAATTAAGCATGTTCGAAACTTGACGCAACTTCAGCGCGACAAAAATCGCCTCTGTAAACGGGCCTTGCAACTTTGTGCAACTTCGGCGCGACAAAAATTGCATCGAGTTGCGCGACAAAAATCCCCTGTGTAAACGGGCCTTTACAAATCATTTGTTTACTTATCTCATTGAGCATGCATCTGAAGTCAACAACTAATCCACCGACAGCAAGCTAAATTTCACTCAATGCGACTACATGTACCGGTAATCAAAGCACAAATGCCTAAATCCTAAATGACTTATTACTTCTTCAAATTATTTCTAACTCAGCATGCATCACAAGTCCATTATTAATCATTATTTTGTATCATTTGCTAGATTGTAAACAAATTTGAGCACACAACACTCAGTGTTACTAAATGAAGCACAAATCACTTAATAAGACTGTCTTAATTATTCATTTTTTTTTCTATTTGAGCATGCATCAATTCAATTATTGATCATTACTTTTAGGTGTATCCCCAGGGGAGGGTTGCAGGGATCCCAGAACCTTCCCCGCCCCCCCCCCCCCCCCTCCCCATTTCGAGTTTCAAATATTGCAAAAGACGAGATTTGAGAACTATTGTCAATTCATAAAAGAAAATCAAGGAAAAAAAGAACAGTTAAAATCAGAACCACAAGGTTCCTTTATAGCAACTTCTTTAGTGAATGATTGAACCCCTCTTTTCAAAAAAGCTGACTTTGTGTTATTGCTTTAGGAGAGGACAATTTAGCCATATCTAAAACTTTCACTTCTTTGGAAAAAGATCATTTTAATGAAATTACCATGATGCATATCCCCATTTAGCAAAGTCGCTTATTGAAATAAATTCTGAAGATCATCAAAATGTTTGTAATATAATGTGGATTGTATGCTCTTTCAAAGCCAATCAAAGTTTTAAATAACTTACAATCAAATTTTGATAATTTTCAATGAATAGCATGCTTTCAAGGTCGCACAATTTGCCAGTATAGTGTTCACAAGGCTTCAGCCATTTTGACTTGATTTTTTTGCTATAAACCCCATTTTTGAACGAAACTAACCATTTAGAAACTCTTTGCTTCAAAAAAGAGAAATCTCCAAAAAAGCAGTCAACAAACTCTTAAAATTTATTAAAAAAGCAATTTTAACCTTGTCAGGATTTTTCCTTTCTGCAGGGTCCTGTTAGGGTGGGTATGATCTGAATAGATTTTCTCCTTTAAAGAAACCTATTCCAATGATACTACCTTACATCCATCCAAAATGTTCCTCTGTATTCTCAGTGGAACCAAATTGAACACTCGAACTCCACGGGGAATGCTTGAAAGATATGTCCATTTATTATTGTCCACATCATAAACTTTAATGGAAAATCTGTGAGACCCACCCTGCTCCCACATGCCAAGCACAAATATTTTCCCGTTAAAATGTGCAGCACTTAGAGAAACTTTAGGTGCATCTCTCCACTCAATGGTACTCCACACGTTTGTAGCGGGGTCATACACTTCAGCAACACTTGAACATGATGTTTCTTGGGGCACATTTTCAAACACAAACACTTTTCCTCTAACAACAGCACCACAAATCATTGTTCCCTTCTTTGTAGTGGTTGAAGCAAGTTTGCTCCAAGAATTTTGTTCTGGGTCAAAAACTTCCATGTCATTAGTTATGCCACCACCAACAGATAATCCTCCTATTGCATACAGAGAGTTTTTATCGGCTACAGCACATACACAGCACCTTGCAATGTTAAGAGGTGCCACCTCCTGCCATAGGTTTGAGTCAGGATTATATCTGTGAACCCTGCCGGGCAAATGTTTTGTCATATTCAATACACCGACCACAAACAGAAATCCTTGAAAGTTAACAACACCTGGGAAGCTGGGTGTCGATGCCACAGTAAAAGATTTCACAGTGCCCCAAGAGTTTATTGACGGGTCATATTGGTGCAGAATACATTCATGATCTTTGCCATCTCCAGTGATGAATAATCTACCATGGCAAGAGCTTGACGACGAGGTAAATTCTTTCTTGGAGGGCAGCATATCTGCAATCTTGTACCACTTGTTCTCTGAGGGAAGATAACACAATGTTCTCTTCCAATCTCCACAGACTACAATGGCATCTTCATGTGTCTTCAGACAACTTCTTGGCGGCTGAGCAAAATAGCACTCTTCTGTGCCATAGGAGAGTTCTTTCATGGCATCAAGTACAAGTGCTGTGCATGTTGTACTGTCTTTCACCAAGGGATGCGGAAGAATGACATTGAAAACATAGTTGCGTGACACGTAGACAAGACGAACTTGACGAAACAACTGGAAAAAACTTTGCTTTCTGCTCTCATCTCTTTCCATCCACTTCACAATCACTTGGAAAACTTCTTCCTCTCCTTTCACGATGATGTCATCACTTGAAAGCCACTCTTCGACTTGTTTCACGCTCAAATTCAGAAAATCATCGGATTGCGTGACATCCATGAAATTTCTGAAAGAAAAATCCCTCGCTCTTTTCTCCAGTTCAGGGCATTGATACTTCACGGCGTAACAGTAGGCCATTATACAGTTTGAAAACGTCAATTTCCGCAAAATGAACTTACTTGAAAGCTCTTTTAAACTTGGAAGATCCAAAAAATCAGCTATTTGTAGCAAATCAAGTGCGTTGCGTTCTTTAATATCAACATGTCCTGTGTACAGATACTCCAACACTTCTTCCATCACAGCTTTGCTCGTCTCTTCCAATCGGATCACTCCTTCTTTCTTTTCTTTCATGTCACTGTTAAGAGCGTTGTAAAAGAACGGACTTGCTGCACATAACACGATTCTGTGAGCTTTCAAACGAGCTTGATCGTCACCGGAGCCAACTTCTAGAATCACATCACAGAACTGTTCGTTCCTTCGCTGAACATCGAGGCGTTTCATCATTTCCGCGCAAAATTGCAATTCATAAGTATCTGTGATGGGTTGCGATGATAAATCCAAAGACATGACGAAAAATTTCCGAATCAACAAGATGATTTCAGCACTTGATTTACTCAAGAACAACAATTAATGGCTCCCGCGGCAGTTCCCGCCAATATTGCTTACAATATTGCAACTCTCTTGCATTTGCGCATAATCCGGATTGCACTCCGCGTGGCCGTGGATCATGGAAGCGAGGGCTCAGGGCCGGGGAACTGTTAGATCTGTCAGAGGTGGAATGGCCGGAACACTTCAAGGGGGGAGATTGCTGAAGACTGTATTTTATGGCAAGCGGTTTTTAAACGTTTTGTATAATGCTTAATGGTGAATTTTGTTTGGTGGGGGGGGGGGGGGGGGGGGGGGGTGGCACTTGGTTTGAAAAATATAACATTTGCGCGTGCGAAACTAGTGCCAGTCCCAAATTTAGAGTTACCGACTTCTTTTACGAATCAGAGATGACGTGGCCGTCTTTATAATTTGACATATACAATAACCGTTTACACGAAAAAAGAACTGCTTCTGCAGAAAGTGTTTATTATGCCATAACTTTCGTAAGAATGCGAATTTGATAAAAATGACACCTCAAATTAAACATGTGGGCGTTCTTTATTATTGGTGCTGATTTTAATGTTCAAATCTATACGCCGTTTGAGTTTTAGGATGTTTTCTGTTCTGGTCACTTGGCTTGTCAAAACAAGTGTCCGTCACTTGAAACTGTTGGAGCAACCATTGGACAAACCTGTGCAAAAAAGTACATACTGTGGTCTGGTTTGCAAACTATGAGTTAAAAACCTTCCTTAGCAACAAATTGGTAGTTAAGAGTCACCCCCTAAGTGTTCGTGCGTAAGAGCTTATTCTTCAATACCTTTATTCTTTTCACTTTATTTAGGGACTGTTAATTTTTTGAGGTGAGGGAGGGGGGGGGGGGGGGGGGCATGCCAAAAATTATGGCTTCAAAGGTGGGGTTGGTAAGGAGGGGTCGTAAGAGGGGGGATCACCCAAAATAATTACCGTTGAGTTTTGTATTATCTAGGAAAGTGCAAAAAATCTACCCAGAATGAAATGAAACGAAAAATAAAACTAAGAACCAAAAGGTCACTGAAAACATTTCATTTGTGAATGAACGCATTTGAAGACTTGATAGTGAATCTAGAGGTGGGGTTCTAAGTGTTTATTGTCTTAAGACGCACTTTGTTAATTTCAAATGCATTTTCAGGTATCTCAGAGCAATTGAAATCCAAGTCGCCTACCAATACTTGAACGTACTCATTAATTTATGATTACCGCTAGTTTACATGTGTATGCGACAGAGAGAGCGTGTCACGCAACACGGAAATTCTGCAGCAAACGATGCCGGGACGTCCTCACAGGGTTCATACAAACTGTCTCAGCACAGTAAGATCGTTGTCCATGGACTTGTAATACCACTGATAATTAATTATTAACATCTAAAAAACCGTTTAATTAATCAGAATAATTAATTATTAAGGGTATCAAATAAATGTACTCCACCAGATTTTTGCTGTAAATAAAATTATGTAAAGGTGGAGCATGCATCTATAGTGAGAACTATTACAAGTTCCATATTGATGGCTGCTTTGAGAATCAGTACTGTCGGCCAACATTGTAGTTTGTTTGCCTAATTTATTCCTATTTGCCGTTTTTCATTTTCCTTTTTTTTCTATGACAATGTTATTACAATTAGGTGTGTTGTTAATTAAAGCGAAACAGAGAGAGGGGGCCGCCCACCACCTCTCGGAACGAGTTATTTCATTGGTTCGTAAAACAATACATAACAGGCTATAACAATGCCCCTATCCCTGAATAACAATTATTAGAGGTAGTGTTTACAGTGGGCGAATGAAAATAGAGGTTTCAGAGAGGTAGTGTCTTACTGGAGAGAAGGGGAGAAACAAAAGTCTTTCAAATAAACAAGTTTTTGGAATATCCATTCAAATGATTTTATCCAAAATGCCTGGATATGTTTGTAGTTCCAATTGAAAACAGAGCATGCTAATTCATCTATTTTCAAATGAAGACAACAAAATTATTGCCAGTAATAACAAAACTTAACCTTTTTACTGAGGTGGCAACCAATTTGATTTCTACTGTCTCATGGGATGCTAAGGGACAAATTAATATATATTTACCCTTTGGGCATTCCATAATAGCTATTTGTATCGATAGAATTCAAAATCTTATGGCAACTGCATTGGTAAAAAGGTCCATTATCATAGCCATGTATCAAATGAAAAATTGCTTTTCTTGTAAAAACTCTGTTGGAAGATAAGCTTTTTGTTGAGGACCCACCATGACTGGTTTATAATCAAAGGGGCATATCTTCACCTTTATTGCATTTTAATGTCATTTTACAACGAATGTAGAACCTATTTTAAAATTAGGAAGCCAACTAAGGACATTAACACAACACCACTGGTTGGTAAAAGGACCCTTGTCATCGATCAGTGTCCACCATTTTTGATGCAATCAAATTTATGAGGATTGTATGGTAAAGCGAAATCTTATTGCATTGCCACAAGATGTGTTACTGGAAGGCTGTTAAATAACCTTTAGCAGTTCCAGACTGATATAATACCGATAATCCTGTATGTCAACAAAAACAAAGGTATAGCTGATTAGGGTCCTTTAATGGTAAATAAAGAAACACAGTATAATGAAAAAATAGAAAATGCCCTTCCACAAATTGACAAATCAATTTGTACCCAGTAAAAAGAAAAAATTACTGAATGAAACAAGAACCTAACCTAAAGCCAATCAACAGACTCTAACACAATGTTTCCCAGAGTAATTCTCACCATCAATCATGCACAAAAGGGAACAGCTCTGACCTGCAGGGTTGTGAGTGACTGCATTTTGAGAGTTCAACATGGTTGCCACAGGCATCAGTTTTCAAAACTCCTTGACTTTCCCTGATAAAAATCAAATTTCCTTGACAAAATAAATACAAAATGTCAGATATGGTCTATAGTCTCCACTTAAAAAAAAAACATCATTGCAATCACATTGACCTTGTAATGACCAGCCATGAATGCATTCAACACACACTAATTTATTTAGCACGAGGCAAAAACATATCACGTGTTTCTGGAGGAATGCAATGTCACGCAATACAGTTCTAAATCACAACATTCCTCCCATCTAGGATTACAAACTATTTGTCCAAAAACTCGCGATATAACCGGAACAACAGAGGATAGAAACTTATGTGTCCTCTAATTCTAACAACAAAAGTCCCTGTGATAAAGTAACAATCAACACAGGTAGTCCTTCGGGTATCCTCTAATATCAACAGTCCCTGTGATAAAGTCACAATTAACACAGGTAGTCCTTCAGGTATCCTGGTTTGGCCCTTTTCCGCACAGGGCGTGTCCTTGGAGGACTTGACTCTATGGGTGTCTGGGTAGGTGTTGCTGGTGTTGCCGGTGAAGACTTAGTAACATCAGGCTGATGGCTTACACCAGGGGTGGGTGAGGTAGGTGATGTTACATGAACTTCTGGCAAGGCTATTGGCGTCACGCTGGGTGTGTCGTCTGCAACTGGCTCTTCCAGAACCTCGTTCTCACGGCGTCGAACATGGTCTTGATGCCGCCGAATGACAGTTCCATTGTCTAGCTGGACATGAGTTGACACCGGACCGGTTTTCTCCACTATGGTCCCTGACATCCAAGTCTTCTTGCGTCGGAAATCCTTAGCATACACAGCTTGGCCTTCCACCATTTCCCGTTCCTTGGCGTGGTAATCGTGTGCGGTCTTCTGCTGAGACTGTTTATCTCGCACACGGTTTGCTATGCTCGGAATCAGGCGATTGAGCTGTGTGTTTAACTTCCGTTTCATGAGTAATTCAGCTGGTGGAACTCCTGTCGTGCTATGGGGCGTGGTTCGGTAGCTGAGGAGAAAGCGTGATAATTTGGTTTGGACGCTGCCCTCCTCCATCTTCTCATAGCCTTCCTTAAAAATTCGCACGGCCCTCTCTGCCAAGCCATTTGAGGCGGGGTGATACGGTGACACCTTGATGTGCTTGATTCCATTCTTTTTCATAAACTCCTGGAATTCTGCACTGGTAAAATTGCTGCCGTTGTCGCTTACCAGAGTTGCTGGCAGACCATGCGTAGCGAACATCTCACAGAGTTTCTCAATGGTGGCAGTGGATGTGATGGACCTCATACGATGCACTTCCAGCCACTTCGAGTATGCATCCACAACTACAAGGAACATTTCTCCTTTGTAAGGTCCTGCGTAGTCAATGTGAATTCTTGACCATGGTAGGCCCGGCCACTTCCAGGGGTGCAATGGTGCCTCTGCTGGTGCACTCTGATTTGACTGACATTTGTCGCAGCTTTTCACTTTCTTTACGATCTCCTGATCCATGCCCGGCCACCAAACGTAGCTTCTTGCTAGGGCTTTCATGCGAGATTCACCAGGGTGCGCCTCATGCAGTTCAGTGAGTACCTTTGATCTTCCTTGCGGGGGTACAACCACTCTGGCTCCCCAAAGTATACAACCATCTTCTACGCTCAATTCAGTCCGCTTAGTGAAGTAAGGGTTAAGCTCTTCAGAATTGTTCTTAGACGGCCATCCTTCCAAAATGAAGCCAAGCACTTGTGAGAGGATTGGATCCCTCTTGGTCCAGTCTTTGATGTGCCCGCTGTGCACAGGCGCGCCTTCTAAATGTTCCATTAACAAAATTGTTTCACCTGGTACAGGAACTGAATTGGGCATCTCAGGCAAGGGTAGCCTACTCAAGCCGTCTGCATTACCATTGGTCTGGCCGGCCTTGTACGATATCTTATACTCGTAAGCAGATAACGTAAGTGCCCACCGCTGGATTCGCGGTGCTGCAAGAGCAGGAATCCCTTTCTTCTCATTCAACAAACCTTCCAAAGGTTTATGATCAGTCTTGATGGTGAATGGGTGTCCATAAAGGAACTGATGGAACTTCTTGACTCCAAAAATTATTGCAAGAGCTTCCTTCTCAAACGTTGAGTAGTTCCTTTCCGCTGCATTGAGAGATCTGGACATGTATCCGATTGGTCGTTTAGCTCCACCTTCCACCTTGTGGGATAGGACTGCTCCCACTCCATAATCGGACGCGTCGGTGGCAAGGATAAGTTCTTTCGAGGGGTCAAAATGGACTAGCAATTCGGCTGACTGCAACAGTTCCTTAGCTTTCTCAAATGCCTCTTGTTGTTCTTTTAGCCACTGCCATTTTGATCCTTTCCTTAAGAGCTGGTGTAGAGGCTCCAGGATGGTTGCTACATCAGGTAAGAATCAATGGTAATAGTTGAGCATGCCCAGAAAAGCTCGTAACTGACTGACATCATTTGGCTCTGGTGCATTCTTGATTGCATCAACCTTCGCCGCCACAGGCTGAATGCCATCACCATTGATTACATACCCACAATATGTGACTTGTGGCTGCATGAACAGACATTTTGCCAGACGTAGCCTTAATCCTGCATTGGACAGCTTGCTAAGCACTGTTTCTAGGTTGGCCAGATGATCTGGGTCATTCTTTCCACTGACTAAAATATCATCAACTCGTACTACTACATTGGGGATGCCTTGTAGTAAGTTCTCCATTGTACGCTGGAAAATTCCAGGCGCTGAAGAAACCCCAAAGGGCAGTCTATTGTATTGATAGAGTCCCTTGTGAGTATTGATTGTAGTGAATTTCTTCGACTCCTCATCCAATAATAACTGTTGGTATGCCTGTGACATATCCAGTTTAGTGAATTTGTTTCCTCCGCCAAGTGTGGCAAGCAAGTCCTCAGTCTTGGGGATTGGGTAATTATCTAACTTAGAGACTTGATTGACGGTGCACTTATAGTCACCACAGATACGCACTGATCCGTCTTGTTTCACCACTGGAACAATGGGTGCTGCCCATTCTGTGAACTCTACTGGAGATATTATGCCCTCACTTTGTAATCGATCCAGTTCCTGTTCAACTTTTGCTTTAAGGGCATAAGGTACTGGACGAGCTTTCATGAACTTGGGTGTGGCCCCTGGATCAACATAGATTTTGGCTTCGGTGCCCTTCAGTGTACCGAGTCCTTCGCCAAACACATTCATGTGTGCATCTAGGATCTTCTGTAGTTGAGGGTTGCTCTCCTGAATGTTAAAGATACTGTTCCAGTTAAGCTTAATCACTTGTAGCCAGTCCCTTCCAAGTAGGTTAGGACCAGGACTCTTCACCACCATGGCTGGCAAATTATGCTGTTGATCTTGGTACTTAACAGGAATCAGCACCTCTCCTAACACTGGAATTTTCTCTCCTGTATACGTGCTCAATATGGCCTTAGAACTCTTCAACTCTACTTTGTCACTGAACGCATTGTACGTTTCCTCATTCAGCACAGTTCTGGTAGCACCAGTGTCAATTTCTAATTTATGCGGTTCACCACAAAGTTCGACACTTACTTCAAACGCCTTTGGTTTCCTTCCATCCCGAATGTGATACATGGTTGCTGCATAAACATCTTCTTCCCCGGAAACTTCGTCCACTAAATGCGTAGACTGCTTCTTGTTCCCTTTTGTTTGCCCACTGTCTCGTGAACTGGGTGGTTTAGTTTTTCGTGTTCCGGAATCGGCGCCTTTACTCGGCTTTTTCTTGTGATTTTTCTCGCCACGACAAACTTTGGCTAGGTGCCCTTTTCGGCCGCATTTAAAACACTGAGAATCCTTGAATCGACAAGCTGAAGCTTCATGTTTCTCTCCACAACGGTAACACTCAGGATCTAAACGACGATCTTTGTTATTCTTCAGGTCTCGAGCGTTGACTTGATTTACTTTGCTGGGGGTCGTTTCGGACTGAATGTCAACCACGTGCTTCGCTGCCAACTCTTCTCCAAGAGCGATCTCCTCGGCCTTTTTAAGGGTCAAATCCCGTTCTGCCAGTAATCTCCGCTGAATCTTTTTGTCATTAATCCCACAAACTAACCGGTCTCTTAGCATTTCTGGCAAAGACTCGCCGAAATTGCAGTGTTCGGTAAGTTTACGTAGTTCCGCCACATAAGCTGCAACTCCTTTGCCTTCGTTTCGATTTCGGCTGTGAAACTTGAAACGCTCTACTATTTCGCTAGGCCTCGGCGCAAAGTGCTTCTCCAATGTGTCGACAATCTTCTTGAAAGTTGTCTCCGCTGGTCTTGCTGGTTGAAGTAAATCCCTCGCAAGTGCGTACGTTTTACTCCCGCAAACACTGAGTAGGATAGCTCGTTGTTTTCCTGCATCTTCGACTTCGTTTGCCAGGAAATACTGTTCCAATCTTTCAACATACTGGGTCCAAGATTCCTCTGATTCTCTGAATTCGCCTATTTTCCCATAGGTCGCCATTCCTGCTCGAATCTAGATTGAATCGTCTCGTCGCCAAATGTAATGACCAGCCATGAATGCATTCAACACACACATATCACGTGGTTCTGGAGGAATGGAATGTCACGCAATACAGTTCTAAATCACAACAGACCTGAAATGTTGTTTGCAGCTATCAAATGCATTCAATCAGCAAATGTTTAAATTCCGTTTTCCTTGACATTTCCTCATAAGATCAATTTCCCTGACTTATTTCCCTAATCTTGAAGGATTTTAATTTCCCCTGGCTATTTCCTGACCTGTGCCAACCCTGCTCATTTGGAACAAAATTTTTTGTTTTGTTTTTCTTTGTACAAATTTCTTCCCTACAATAAAATAAACTATCAGAAGGATATCTTTCAAACCATTCTCTCAGACAGCTTTATTAGTTAGTCACTTTTCTTATCCCCTCCATGCAAGTCCACACATAAGGCCATCAGTTTTACAACATGCAATTATGCCCTTTTTGAGTAAGCACTATACTAACGGCACTGAAGAAACTTATTCCTGTGTGATCACTTTACATGAATCCAATATGACTTTTGGTATTCTCAGGGCAGCCAATGTGGACAGTTGGTAATTATCAATTGAATTACTTGGAACAGTTGGTTCCCATTCATTTTTGTCAACATCGTAAACCAGAATGGACAATTTGGTGAATCTATCTTGCACCGGCAAGGCAAGAATAAACACCTTTTCTTTAAAACTCACAGCACTGTAGGAGTGTTTAGGTGCATCCATCCATTCAATCGTACTCCACGTGTCTGTAGCTGGGTTGTATATCTCAATGAAATTGGCTTGTGATGCCTCGGGGCCAACGTACCCACCAAACACAAATACTTTGTCCTTGACAACTACACCACAAGCAAGTGACTTTTTTTCAGGCATTGGAGCAATTACCCTCCACGAGTTTCTTTCAGGATCGAAGCTTTCCACAACATCCGATTCTCCATCTTCAGAGTAGCCTCCAATTGCATACAAAAAGTTTCTGCCAGCAACAGCACCAACATCACATCTTGCAATGTTCAGAGGTGCTACTTCCTGCCACAGATTTGTATCAGGACTGTATTTATGTACGCTGTTGAGAGTTTCATCATTTTCATCCACCCCACCAATCACAAATAGAAATCCTTGGAAATTAGCAACTGCAGCAAAGCTACATCTGATTGTTGTGTCATTGAAAGATTTAACAGGGCTGCAAGAGTTCGCTATTGGGTCATAGCATTGCAGTGTACCACAATAGTCATCACTAGTCTTGTCACGGTCATATCCGGTGACATACAACTTGCCATGACAATTAGCATTTGAGGAGAATACAGGTAATTGTGAGGGCTTTTTGCTTGCAAGCTCATACCACTTATTTTTGGAAGGAAGGTAGCATAATATCTTCTTCATTCCACAAGCAACAATAACATCTTCCTGCATTTTCAGACAATGTCTGGGCGGCTGAACAAAATAACATTCCTCTGTGCCATACGAGAGCTCTTTCATGACATCTAGTACATGTGCTGTACACGCTGTACTGCCTTTTACAAAGGGATGTAGAAGAATGGTGTTGAAAACAGAGTTGCGTGCCATGTAAACAAGGCGAACATGATGAAACAACTTGAGAAAACTTTCATGTTTTCGACTTTCATCTTTTTCCATCCACTTCACAATCACTTGGAAAACTTCTTCCTCTCCTTTCACGACGATGTCATCACTTGAGATCCACTCCTCCACTTGTGTCACGCTCAAATTCAGAAAATCGTCGGATTGCGTGACGTCCATGAAATTAGGGAGGGTAATCTCTTTCGCTCTTTTCGCCAGTTCAGGGCATTGATAATTCACAGCGTAATAATAGGCCATTGTGCAGTTTGAAGAAGTTAATGTTTGTGAAATTACCTTGCTTGAAAGTTCTTTTAGGCTTGGAATAACCAAAAAATCAGATATTTGTAGCAAATCAAATGCATTGTGTTCATTGATATCAACATGTCCTGTGTACAGATACTCCAACACTTCTTCCATCACAGCTTTGCTCGTCTCTTCCAATCGGATCACTCCTTCTTTCTTTTCTTTCATGTCACTGTTAAGAGCGTTGTAAAAGAACGGACTTGCTGCACATAACACGATTCTGTGAGCTTTCAAACGAGCTTGATCGTCACCGGAGCCAACTTCCAGAATCACATCACAGAACTGTTCGTTCCTTCGCTGAATATCGAGGCGTTTCATCATTTCCACACAAAATTGATCCTTATCAGTCTGCGTTATGGGTTCCGATGACAAATCAAACGACATTATAAACGAATTTCGAATTAAAAAGGAGAGATTTCACCAGGCTAAACCGCTAAACTATCGATGGTTGCATAATCTTCCCGCCAAAATGACGAGATAAGTTCAGCGCATAATCCGAAAGGCTCTCCGCTGACTAGTGACGACTTTTGACTCTTGAAGCCACAGGCTTACCAGACTGTGTTTGTGAGGTCACAGCACGCCCCATATAAATATTCAAATTTTCTCGCTAATCGCTATTGTAAATATTTAAGCTTCCTAAAATCGGCTTTTACTGCTGTCTATTTGCAATAAAATGAATTAGAAACATTTTCGCAATGTTAAAGTTTGTTTTTATGCAATTTTTTTGACGATTTGAAGTTTTGACTCGTGTATAGAATACTAATATTTACACAAGGCGTGCAACTTCCACATCCAAGAATCGGGTACCGCCTCTGGAATGTAGCCCAAAAAATATCTTTCCGCTACTCGCTTTAGTAAGAGCTCCCGGTCCTCGATAGAACAGTGTTTGAACTATAATCTGGCCAAATTTGAGTCCAATCAGTTCGCCAACAGTTCTTTTAAGCCTTGCTGGAATATCAAATTAGGTCGTAAATTTGCCGATTTACCATGATATGTACCAGTTGTCGGGACAATTTATGCAATTTTCGCTAAAATTGGTCAAAATTACTGCCTATGCCCGCCCTAGAAAGCAGAACGTGCCCCACTACAAAACCTCCTCTGGGACACCCCAAAGAAACACTTCGGAAATGTCGACAGCAAAGCCGAAGACAGCCGGGCCTGGGAAATTAATTTATTTAAATATTCAGTGAATTTCCTGAGCGCTTATTTCCATATTCAGGAAATTCACTGAATATTTAAATAAATTAATTTATCAGGCCCAGTTGTCTTCGGCTTTGCTGTCGACATTTCCGAAGTGTTTCTTTGGGGTGTCCCAGAGGAGGTTTTGTAGTGGGGCACGTTCTGCTTTCTAGGGCGGGCATAGGCAGTAATTTTGACCAATTTTAGCGAAAATTGCATAAATTGTCCCGACAACTGGTACATATCATGGTAAATCGGCAAATTTACGACCTAATTTGATATTCCAGCAAGGCTTAAAAGAACTGTTCGCGAACTGATTGGACTCAAATTTGGCCAGATTATAGTTCAAACACTGTTCTATCGAGGACCGGGAGCTCTTACTAAAGCGAGTAGCGGAAAGATATTTTTTGGGCTACATTCCAGAGGCGGTACCCGATTCTTGGATTTGGAAGTTGCACGCCTTGTGTAAATATTAGTATTCTATACACGAGTCAAAACTTAAACTCATAGAACTGCTCTCGTACACTTCAAATCGTCAAAAAACCTGCATAAAAACAAACTTTAACATTGCGAAAATGTTTCTAATTCATTTTATTGCAAATAGACAGCAGTAAAAGCCGATTTTAGGAAGCTAAAATATTTACAATAGCGATTAGCGAGAAAATTTGAATATTTATATTGGGCGTGCTGTGACCTCACAAACACAGTCTGGTAAGCCTGTGTTGAAGCCAGAAAAGTGTCTTGCTTGAATAAATTCTTGAATTTGATGTGTACATCAGTAAAAGTAATTCTTGCAGGATAAAAGTCAGTCTGTGTACTTCATTTCAGTTGAACACCAACATCAACATTATCATACATACATTTCTCCCCTGAGTGGCTGTCAGAAGTTACTCCCATAGTGTGGGTGGGGACAGGGGGTCTGAACCTCCCGCTTCCCGCCCTTTCTGTTGTGGTTCCCTCCTCTTTGTCCCATTTCTATTTCAAAATGTTACGAAATGTTGCGAAAGTTTTCTCAATTTCTCCCAGTTCCTGCCACCTTTGAACTGCCGCTTCCCACCCTCTCTTCTCCTGAACCTTTTCCCTCGGGTTCCCGCCCACCTGTCCCACCCCACCATAGTGAACTACACAGGCACGCTCCACCCGAATTAAGGGGTACGTTTTTCAGCCTGGAGAGGAGGTATTCAAGAGGGTAGGGATTTCACGAGTTGTAGCAACAAAAGGGTAGGGGAAACTTTTATTTAGGAACTAAAAAAGACCTTTCAAAATAAATCAAACAGACCCACGGTTCCAGAGAGAAATAAAAAAAGAGACGCAGTATGCCTTCTGTGAAAGGGGCACCATTTTCCTATCGAAGGTAACATAATATAATGAAATTGTTTGGGTTAATTTTTGGCACGTACATCCAAAAACACTGACTGCAAATTACTTTTTACGTTAACCACCAGTATTTGTGTGTGTGTGGTTGTTTCATCTATATAGATTATTTTCTTTGGGGCCAGGGGTTAGGGTGGCAAACGGGCTGCACCCTGCACCCACCCAATAAAATTAAATCATCTCAGGATATTTTAAATTTTTTGGTTAGAAATGCTCCCATAATGTAGGAGTCACAGACAGAAAACTCCTAGATTAAATATTCCAAGGTTGTCATGACTATGGTGACCAGAGTTGCAGTCAGCCTGTTTCCAAGTTTGCTGGATTGACTCATGCATAGCACTTGCTTCCCTCTGTGGTTCATCCCTGGGCCACCTAGGGGGATTTGTAAAAGGGGTGAAGTAAATTAATGACATTTCGCTGGTGCAGGGAAAATATCTTGCAAAGCATATTTAGTTCCATATATAGCTATATTATTAATAAAACATGTGCAATGGTGCTCAACTGATCGACAAGTAAATAAGCTATTAAATTACTGATGTTTCTATATACCATGTGGGATCGGGAGTCATTTCAACTTCCATTCAGCATTTCTTTCTTTTTAAACAGCCAATAGGAAAAAAATGAATTAATTCGGAAATCCTATGTCCCCAGAGCCCTTCATTTCTTGTGCCAAGACCCCACCAGGTAAGAGAAGCGAAAAGGGCTATGGGGATGAGAATGCCCTTAGATCTACCACTGCTGATCATGTGATCATTATCACTGATCAGTTTATGCAACTCGATATAGACCATGCCCAGGATCCTGATGTGAAATAATTTAATAACCAACAATCAAGTACATTTTACAAACAAGATAATGACAACCAATATTAAAGTTATAACAAGTTATTTCATAAATTATTGAGGTGTGGGAAGTTGCATGGAAGAAAAGTAAAGATGCTAAGGCCTAGACATACAGGTAGGTATCCATTTAACAAAATTAATTCCGAAAATTTTGGTTGGAATGCAAATATTATATTTGGTTTGCCCCACAAAACAGAATGTTGAGAAAAAAGTAGTCCAAAGTTCCCAAGTGGAATATCTAAATAGAAAATGTGCTTAACATTAGGTTAAAACTAGCAGCTAGTTCCAGGCTGTCCACCTGCTTCAACCCACGTGGCTACTCAGCTCGGTTCCAGAAGCTCTAAATAAATTCTAGTAAATGGGGCACACCAAAATTTTTATTTGGAATTTCCATTTGGGTTTTTTTGTTGCATTTTCCCAAATTGTGAACCAACTGGCCGGTTTCCCATTTACCGAAAAAAAACCCTGATAGTAATGCTTTAGACTATTTTTGAAAGAAAGGTAGGGGACTGAGCGTGCAATTTTATGACAAAGTTACAATAAAATAAAACAATTTGATGTATTGTGTAGTTCCAGAAAATATCCATATCCCTCACACGGAAGGTTTTTTGATGTGTTCTAATGAAACTGACGAGGGTTGAGTGTCAAGTATGCAGGAGATTTTACCTTCTCCAACCTCTGTTATCATAGCCAGTAACTGATTGACTTTCTGGTATTTTAACTAATATCAAGTGCTGATCAGAAGACTGCAGGCTCGATCACATGCAGTATTGAAAACATACCAACAAAATCAATATTTTTGCAAGTATCACTAAATAAACAATAGCCTCCATCTGGCATAAAAAATATGTACTCATATTTGTCCTTGGACATCATCTGTTGCAAGAAGCGAACAGTTCTCTGAGGGATGCTTTTGAGTTACACGTACCTACTTCAAAACTTTGTGACAGCATTGAGAAACATTTTCTACCGTTGAATTAACCTACTCTTGTGATTTCACCTCACACAAATCTAAAATGTCTCTTGGTATTCTTAAAGAAGCAATTGTGAACACTTGTGTACCAACTGGAAGACTTGAACAAGATTGCCACTCATTTTTATTGACATCAGAAACTTGTAAGCAGGATTTGTGGGATCTACCTTGCTCTAGCAAACCCAGCACAAAAATCTTGCCTTTAAAACTTACAGCATTATAAATGTATTTTGGTGCACCCATCCATTCAGTACTACTCCACACATTTGTAGCTACGTCATAGACTTCAATAAGATTCAGCTGTGATGTTCTGATACCAGCTAAGCCACCAAACACAAAAACTTTTCCACTGACAATGCCACCACAAGCAAATGCCCTTTTTCCATGAATTGTAGCAATTCTACTCCACGAGTTTGTTTCAGGGTCAAACCTTTCCACGACATCCAATGGTTCACTGTTTGACTGTCCTCCTATTGCATACAAAGAGTTTTGGTCAGCCACAGCACACACACCACATCTTGCAATACTCATGGGTGATGCCTCTTGCCACAGGTTTGTATCAGGATTGTATTTGCGCACATTGGCAGTAACTCCCCCTTCATTCCACCCTCCAATTATGTACAAAAATCCTTGAAAATTAATAACGGCTGCAAACTTATTTGAACATCCCACACCAAAAGATTTAGCAGGGGCCCAACAGTTAACTGCTGGGTCGTATCTCTCGGCTACCTGGCCATGAATATCCGTCTGTGCAGTGATATACAATTTACCATGGCAAGCACTCATAGCAGACTGAACAAGAATCTTTTGGTATGGTGGCCTTAGTGTTTTTGTTATATCTGCCAACTTGTACCACTTGTCCCCTGAAGGAATGTAACACAATGTTTTCTTTTCTCCACAAGTAACAATAGCATCCTCATGTGTCTTCAGACATCTTCTTGATGGCTGTGCAAAATAGCACTCTTCTGTGCCATAGGAGAGTTCTTTCATGGTGTCTAGTACAAGCCCTGTACATGCTGTACTGTCTTTCACCAAGGGATGCGGAAGAATGTCATTGAACACAAAGCTGCGTAAAACGTAAACAAGACGAATGTGACAAAACAACTTGAAAAAACTTTGCTTTCTGCTTTCATCTCTTTCTAACCACTTCACAATCACTTGGAAAACTTCTTCCTCTCCTTCCACAATGATTTCATCACTTGAAAGCCACTCCTCTACTTGTGTCACGTTCAGACTTAGAAAATCGGGGGATTGCGTGACAGTCAAGAAGTTTGCGAAAATAAATTTCTTTGCTGTATTCTGCAATTCAGAACATTGATACTTCACGGCAGAATAATAGACATTGACGCAGTTTAAAGAAGATAAAGTTTTTGACAAGAAATTGCACGTTAGTTCTTTTAGACTTGGAACAACCAAGAAATCAGCTATTTGCAGCAAATCAAATGCGTTGTCTTCATTGATGTCAGCATGTCCTGTGTACAGAAACTCTAAGACTTCTTCAATCACAGCTTTGCTCATCTCTTCCAATCGGATCACTCCTTCTTTCTTTTCTTTCATGTCACTGTTAAGAGCGTTGTAAAAGAACGGACTTGCTGCACATAACACGATTCTGTGAGCTTTCAAACGAGCTTGATCGTCACCGGAGCCAACTTCTAGAATCATATCACAGTACTGTTCGTTCCTTCGCTGAAGATCGAGGCGCTTCATCATTTCCACACAAAATTGATCCTTATCAGTCTTCACGATAGGCTGCGAAAGTAAATCTAAAGGCATTATGTACAAATTTCGAATAAGGATCTCAGAGGATTCCGTAACGGCACAAATAAAACGAGTAGCTCTGGGGACTAGAATGCGAAAATCACGACACGTGAAGCGCATAATCAGAAAAGGCATTCCGCTGAGAATTGAAGGCTCTTAGAATTCTCAATCTGACGGGGAGAAAGCTTAAAATATCTTTGGTGAGAACATGTAGTTTCTTTCCAGTGATGTGACAAAAACATTTTTAGTTGATGCACTTTTTATCATTTGAAAAACACCCTGGAGCAGAACCCTGGGTTGGAGGGGGGACTGCTTAGGCCCTGTTTACAAGCGAGAAGGGTAACCCTAGTGCTAGGGTTGCACGAGCAGGAGGGTTAAAGGGGGTCGTAAAAGATAGCCCAGGTTTACAAGCAAAATTTCACAGAAAGAGTTACCCTACCCGGCCACCCGGGTCAACTTATGTGCTTGGCAACTGCACGCAGTTGTCCCTATCAGAGCATTTGTAAAGCAGCTAGTGTTACCCGAAAGCAAAGAAATATGCAAGTCCTAGGGAAACCCTCCATTCTTGTCCCCAGAGTCCACAATCATCCTTGTCTGCACCAGGAATGGAGAACTCTGGCCGCTCCCAGTTTCCAAGCATACACAGAGTACTTGCTCTGAGTTTTTCAGCCAATCAGATTTGACGAGTCCGTGAATTGCAGACTTCCAGCACTGGAGGCACCAGTGGTCTCTATCACTGGCACAGTCCAAAAGGATCATGGCCTCTGGGGACGTGAATGGGCAAGCCTCTTACTAAGGAAACCCCAGTCTAGTTCTGGCCCTCTCTCTGTCATGCAACACTATGTACATAAATGTTGCGTGACAGAACTGGACTAGGGAAACCCCAGCACCAAGGTAACCCTACCTCCTTATAAACAGTGTCTAAGGCAAGGGACTTTTCGAGACGAAACTCATGCATTGTGTGCAGGTGCTTGTGGGGTCGAGTTGGACCTTGTACATGGAGTTCTGTTTAATTTTTAATTAGTTCCAAGTCATCCATACCATCTCTCGTAAAAGTCACGAGAATCAACTGTTGCATTTGTGCTTGTTACAGATCACTGGTTTTTCCAGACATGTACAATTTGTCAGTGATAGTCATAGCCTTTGAACGCCAAAGCTAAGAAACAAATGGCCCTTTAAATTACTAGCTTTGTTTGGCTAACAAATGCAATTGACCGACCCTGCCTTTCAAATTAGCATGTGAACTCTCAAGTTTAAACCTGTGATGAACTAAAACAGGGCTTAGTTTGTTTGGCATGCAGGCTATATAGTTCAAAGTAATGATTACATATAAATTTACACAGTCAACATCATTGCACCCAGTAAGTGGTAGACTGTTCAAGGCTTCTTGGTTTTTGAATGCAAAATGTACGTAGAGAGTGATCGCAAATCATTCGAGGGAGGAAAGCAAGGAAACAAAAGGATCAAAATCCATACTTGAATAACTTTGTTGTGAGCCACCTTAACCATAAAGTACCAAATGGCAACAAATGTTTCTCAGGTTATTTATTTTACATATTTTACAATTAAACAGGAAACACACTTTTAAGAAAATAATGTTAATACTTAATCATCACATTTCTAACTACATGTATGTTGCATATACCTAAAAAGATTATCTTTAGAATATAATGATCATAGTTTTAAAATTTGGTTAGGTTTGGAAAATTCCACAAGATCAAGTCCTATAAAATGAAATTGACAGCTGGCTTAATAATTCAATGCTGTGTCCAAGACAATAAAAAGATGGTACTCAGTGTTCTAAAGCGTATGAAAATCTATACATTTTTACAACTTTGTTACAAATTATTAAAAAGTGGGAGAAAAAAATAACATTGGTAAGCCAAGGCAGAAATGTAATTCACAACTGATTGTGCAATTTGCAAGTAAAAAATGTCTTTGACATCAGAAGTATTTCAAATCTTCTAAAACACACAGAATAATTGAAGATATTTTCTAATAAAGTCTCTCTGGTATTAAAGGCAGTAAATATTTACATGGTCATTCTTTTCATCATTATTGGAAGAATTTAAACTAGGGGTAGCATCTCTGGAGCTTGAAGATTTGCCACTCCGTGGAAGCTGAAATAAAAAGAACAGTGTTAGGAAAAGGACTCTTTATTTGGATACACTTGACCAGGGTCCGAAATTGCGACTCACTGGTCGGAGTGGTCGCCAATGCGACCAAAAATTGAGTGTTGGCGACCAGAATTTTAAAACTGGTCGCCAGTAGGCGACTAACATTTTGTCCCCTCGGCATTTGAAATTCCAAGGTAAAGGGGCTTTTTTTTAAAAGAAAACATAAAGCTCCCGCGAACAATTGTAGCAAAATGAAGCGATGATTCTACGATCGCAATATTTACCCGGCGCCATATTGATTCAGCGGCTTCTCCCATTACGGATACCGCGGGCGAAATCGTTTTCGTTCTGTTTCGGCTAAGAACAGATCCTTTAGTTGCACACTTAGTTGAATCTATAAGAGGGCCCACATATGTCTTATACACAGAACTTAACAGGATACCAGCATATTTTCGCATATTTTCAACTAAATGGAAATAATAAGAAATCTGAAGCCGTCGCAAGAACGTTGACAAACACGCTTATTTAGATGTGACTCTGTTACCGTTGCACGGCTTTTGTGAGTGTCTCCTTTAATAGCTGTATGTATATTGCGTTAAATGGAAACATTTTGTTGAAAGGTTAAATTTTTTGCTTTACTGTAAATTAAGGTAAATTATACCCTAGGTTCCAGAGGGATTGTTTTCATTGGTTTGCGGCAAATTGAGCGGCGAAGCCGCGATTGTGGCGTGGCACGCAAGAAACCAAAATAAAACACTTGTCTTTGGCGACCAAACCCTTCCATTTGGCGACCAAAATTTTTAGGTTAGTCGCCAATTGGCGCCCTTAGGAAAAAGTCAATTTCGGACCCTGTTGACAGTGGAACCATGTTAATATGACCACTCTTGGGCCATATACATGTAACAGTGGCCATATCTAAAGGATTTTCATTGAGAAAAAAAATTGAGTAGCCATACTGCAGGGTCCTGAACTGTATTGTAGCACCCTGAAAAATTGTTCACTGCCGGCAGTACATGTATATTAGCCTGCGAATATAGATGTATTTCCAGCTGTCACTTTTTTGGCAGAGACAAGTAACAGCCGAAGAGAAACAAATACAATACAATACAAATTTTATTGTCACCTCCCCATTGGGTCTTTTCAGAAACAATGAAAAAAAAAACAAAATGGCTTTGTGCGTCACTTTGGCTACTGAATGAGATGTTTTGGTCTGCAATTATTCAGTTTGTATGGTATATATAAATTCTTCACCTCAGTGTTGGTGAAAGCAGTGGATATTTACCTCGCCGCTTCACAGCTCTGTAAATATCTACAACTGTTGAACTCCACTTTGGTGAATAATCGTTCATTATCAAACACTTGAAAATTAAAACCAAACTATCAGACAATTACAAGTCAAGGTATAAATTTTTTGACTTTTCCCAACCTAGATAAAAAATGTTGACTTCACCTGAGCTGTCGTAACCCAGGTTTGGCAAAAGACAACCACCATGTTAAAATGCTGCACACTGTTCTTACCTAGAATTCTTGTATTTTTCTCTAATAGCTTGCTGAGGATGTTTTGCTGCATGACTGAATGTGCGATGGAGGTCATGAACACAGGCTTGGAGATCAAGGAGCTGGAATCCAGTGTAGTGAGACAATGTTGCATTCTATTACAGACAGAAATATATTTGAGATTCAAGCTGGAACTTTCTATACAATTCACTCATTTTAAGGAGAAAATGCCAAGGACTAGAACACATGGTTGTGGTAATACCAAATTTTGTCAACAAGGTCAGATAAGATTTGAAATTTTACCCATGATGGAAGTCCAAGAGTATGTAGAGATAAAACAACAGCACTAGCAGCTATTGTAGATGGTAGATACTTCAGAAAGGGGTCGGCATCCAGCATTGTAAGCTCACAGAGGTACTGAAAAACCATACAGTCAGATTAATATTGAAACAAATTAAATGGTTGCTACTTTTAATATTGTTGAAACTTAGAAGATGTGATTAGTAAGGGATACAGGCAATAAATTTCAATAAAAGTAGCTTGTACCCAGGATTGAATGACAATCTTTTATGTTCTTTTTCTTAGCATAAATTGTAGATAAAAACTGAAAATTTGAAAACATTTAGTACATTTATCTGGCTGTTTGAGCAAGAACATAATGATAACCTGTGAAGCTCATGTCATGATCATAGCAGGGCACCAGGAAAAAAACTTGGAAAGTGGAGCAAGCTGATAATCATATTTCTTTCATACAGTATAAGCTTTATGCTGGTTACCCTGGATCTCATAGTTTGGAACCTTTGGGCTCCTTGTAATTTTTCTTAGAGCACAGCCTTAATTTCACAGATTAGATATTATGTTTCCCATTCACAGCTAGACTTTTTTTTCTCCAATACTTGTAGGTTAGATCCAATATCTTAAAATTTGACACTCTTATTTCGCAATTTCCAATCAGTGAAAAAAAAATACCATTTAACCTGATCCCAACTTGTAAACATGTTGGTAACCTGACACTGTCATGCACACGACTCGACTCACCTTTGCTAGCGAGTTAACTTTGGGACTGTCTGATTCAGAACATTCTGTAGCCTTTGAATATCTTTCAAGGAAATTTATTACTGTTGGTACACAAATATCAAAGCCTAAAGTCTTGAGGATGAGAGATTCCATTTTGAGAACCTGGAAATAAATAAAACAGTAGACTATTGTTCAGCGTGTTTGATTGACAGTATTTAACAATCAACATGAAACAATCTTGGACAAAACTAGTCAAGAGAAACACATTTCACAGGTTAAAATACAATGTTATCCCACTTCCCCTCAACTCAGTGTTGTTTTATGGGGTTTGCAATTCACTCATCTTCATTTGTTTTCATAACATGACATCACTGAACTGGGGAAGGGGAATTGGAAACAAAAATGAGCTGAACAGTTTTGTCCATGACTGCAGATTTGATATCCTGCATGTACAGTGCCCAAGACATTAAAAATGGTCAAAGTGCTACAATCTTGGGCAAAACTAGTCCAGACAGGTGCATTTCATGCATATTTTGCAAATAATGTCTACTGGCAAGCAGGTGAAAACTATTTTATCCCCCTCTTCCCCTACTCAATGTTGTTCAACAGCGTTTGCAATTCACAAGGCTCTGTTTTCAAAACACAACAACATTGACAACACTGAAATGGAGATGGGGGCCTGCCGGGGGGACTTCAAAAAATGAACTGCGGTACCAAAATTAATGGCAATTTGGCCAAGTGTCCCAACCATTTTATTCAAGATTGTAGGACCACTTAGTTTGCAGTCATCACACCCCAATAACCCATGTGACTAGGCATGGCAATTCCGTCAACAACTCTTCAACCGACCCAGAACCCCTTTTGTAGTTGCACAACCCCTGGCTTACAAGGACTCTATAACAAGCCCCTTTTTCTTTCCCACCCCTTGCTTTGAAGCATGAAAGTTTAAAACAACAAACAAATAAGTACATGTATTTGGTACCTGTTTGGCAGTGTAAGTATCATCTGTGATATACACAAAATCTGACACCTCAGGTGGATAAATCTCCTCGAACTTGGCAGCTACCAACATGCACGCAGTTCCCACAAGTTGAAGCTTTCCCCGCAGCACTGACATGGCCGAGAGGAAGCGGTCAATATAGTTTATTGTTAAATAGAGAGTCTGAGGTAAAAGTTTGTATTCTTCAGCGACTTCCACCAACCAGTCAACGAGGATTGCACGCATGCTGTGGTTGATGTCGGGTTGTTTCTTCATGTAGCCAGGTTTGGGCCTGTTCTTGAGCTAAAAAAAGACAAGTTTATCAACTCAGTATGGAACTATTTTATTTAATAAATGCTGGAGATTTTATTCCTGGTAATAATGTTTCAGCATACTGTACATGGGCAAATAATTATTTCTGAACAAGGGGTCCAGGGATGGTGCAGTATAGTGGTGAGAGCACTCGCCACCTGCCAGCAACCGGGTTCAATTCCTTGACCCAGAGTCAGATGTGGGTCCAGTTTGTTGTTGCTTCAAATCCTTGCTGCAATGACTTTTGTATGTTTTCTCCAGTTTTCCCTGCACAAAAACCAGCACTTCCAAATTCCAATTTGATGAGGACTACATGGCCCCACAAGCTTCTAGCTTTAAATACCACTGTGCCAAAGTAAAGGTAATTTTTCCATGGTCTATGCATCACCCCTGAGAATTTTTTTTTTATTTCAACCCAAATTGTCGAGTGAGAATTTCTCTTAGAAAAAATCTCTGGTGATAACTCAAATCAACATGCAACTATAGTATGAGAACAGATGAGAGGGAAGTTGAAAATAATTACCATGCTTGGACTTCTGAATAATAATTAATATACGCCAAAACGAGAGTGGATAAGAATGCTAAGCAATGATTGTTGAAAGCTTTGAACGTCGTGTATCCTTTTCTCTGCCAAAATTATATTTCGTGCATTCTATTTTTTGCAGACAAGCTTATCAACGCGCGCACTCTCAAACAAGTTCAAACATCGTGTGAAAGTCAAAACTTCTTCCAAGTTCGACTGAAGAAAAATTACATAAAAGAAATACCTCGGCTTGCTTCAAATACTGGTATATCTCTGCGGCATATTCCGTGACAGCAAAAATGTCGTTACCACTATCGATGTCGTGTATTTCTGGCGTTGTTTTCTTTGTGCATTCAAAGTCCTCGTCATCGCTCGAGTCGATAACCATAGGGGAGTCCACTGCAAAATAAAAAAGAGGAATAAACACAATGTTCCGCAATTTATTGAAAAATATGTGCCAACGTTGAACTTATAAATGGCAACTGGAATTGTATTTGTGAATTTTAAAACGCTAAAAACGGCAGCTAAAAATATGTTCAACATGGCAAACAGATTTTCATGTTGTGCTCACCTTCTCCGGCGCTGTTTGCGGCGACAAACACATTTGTCAACGCAGGTCTTGAAAGGGACGTTAAAGCCGGGTTTAGTTCTTGTGCTGTGGAGCTAGTGATAAATGCTGTACTTTGAGCACTTGCAAGAACAGGTTCGGGGTCAACGTGAATGGTGAAACTTTGCTGTGCAGTTGTCGGGACAGCGAAGGCAGTCTTTTGTTGTGCACGACTGAATGCATTTTCGTCGTTCTTTGCGGCGCCGAAGGAGAACGAAGAACCCGTCAAGCCAGCCTAAATTTAACCGAACAGACACATTCAATAAGAGAAAAGGTTTTCTTAACAAGCAGAGGAAACGTACATGACTTTTAAAGTTCTGAAAATTCGCTGAAATTGACCTGGCCGCGCATTCACTGACCTGTTGTTTTGCAGCTCGGAATGGCTGAACTCTTAACGCTGCGTTGTTCGTGATTGTGCCCAAAGCCGCTCGCTTCTGCCCTTGCTGTGTTGCCCTTGCTTGTCCGTCTTCCATTTTAGCTTTCTTCAACGCGTTGCTTTCTTGATTATCCTGGAAGTTGTTATTAGTGATACGAAAGGCCAACGACATTTTGACGAGAAAGCGGTTGAACTAACGACTACGAATTCAAAAGTGAATTAAAACTGCCCTTTACGAGAAGTAAGCAAATTGCAGCGATAAACTTGTCTACAACGTGGCTACCAGCGCCAAGTGGAAAATACTTCTAATTCTGTGTAGAAGCAGAGCAATTTGAGTTCTTCTTTCGACCAACTCTTGGCGTTGTGATAGACTCGCGAATGCGAACGTTTCAGTTCTCTCACATTTTCAAGAATCCCGCTAATCAGGCATTAGCCAATCACAGCACAGAATCACGCATGTTGTTATTTGCTACATTGCGAGCCACCGCTGGCCCGCTAGACTTTCACAAATCCTTCGAGACGCGAGGGAAGCATTGTAAATTAGCGCCCACATTGATCTCTTGTTCCCCAAGGAGGGTGCCACGTGAAAATTTACAAAAGAAAATTACAATATTTTCGAATCTGATTGGCTCCTGCCATCAGCAGTTGACCCTGTTGACAACTTTCACATGATAGTTTCTCTTTTCAATTTTCTCAGTGATATGAAATGGACATTTCAATCGCTTTCTTCCGACAAATGGTAAGCATCCATGATTTGTTTGTAATAACAAGAGACGTATTTATTCAGTGTTAGTTTGCGCTAGACGCTCGGATGATTTTTCAAAACAAATGTCACTGACTCTAAGGCTCCGGGGAATAAAACAAAAAAGAATTCAGCTAATCATGACTCTCGCACCTCGTTGTCAAAAACCCGAGGAGTCAAGTTGGAACTTTAAAAATATTTCTTTCATGGCGTATCGATTGTTCTCACTACAGACCACGCATTTTCCGAGTAGCAACTTTAATACCGTGGTCGTTCGCGCACCTGACGCAACTGTGGCCTGATTTTCAGACACGACGCGTAAAAGTTTCCAAACAGGGATTCTACCGGGGCGAGCCGAGAGTGGTCGAGATGGGCACACGATCGGCTTTCCGATTTTTTTCGTTTCGTTCCGCTTGCCGATTGTTTTCCTGTACACCCCACAAGGGAGCCTGTTCGTAAACTCCGTCGGGTAGGATTTATTGCTCTTTTCTCAACCCTCTTTAATTTTGACTGAAAATAGTGGACTGATCTTTCAAGCCCTCTAAAAAGCCTAGCTAAGGCGAAAAATCTGTCTGCTCTAGTTTGCACTTTTTACGCAACGTACAAAGGGAAATTCAACGCTCATCTCAGTTGTCCAGACAGGACATAGAGGATAATACATGGTTTCGCGGAGATATGAAATTTATCTTCGAGTGTTCAAACCGATAGCTCACGAGTGAGCGCAGCGAACGAGTGAGATATCGGATTTGAACACGAGAAGATAAATTTCATATCTCCAAGAAACCATGTATTATTCTTTTTATTATATAAACCTAATAATTACGATGTTTTTGACGATTTTCCGAAGATTTCCGACCATTTCCGAAGATTTCCGAAAATTTTCAAAATGTTGTCCGAAGGTTGTACGAATGTTTCCGAACATTTCCCGAGAATTTCCGAAGTTTTCCGAAGATTGCCGAAGATTGCCGAGGAAGATCCGAAGATTTTTCGACTTAATATCGATTTACTTTGGCTCATTCAGCATTGGAACATGGCAAACTCTGCAAGCTGATTGGTCGAAAATGATATCACACATGTGTGGATATCATTTTTATCCACACATGTGGGATACCATTTTTCTCGATTTGCTGGACAGCTGTCCAGAGTTTGCATTTTTGGCTTTCAGTTTGGACTCTATCATGTCGTTGTCCCGTTAAGGCTTTTCATTTCTACGTAGTGTCAGCCTTGCAGTTTATTGTCTTTGTATTTTATTTTTGGCTGATTAGAGCTGTCAGTAGCTCCTACGTACACCAGCAGCATTTTCGTCCGCGGTCCCTTGCTTTCATTTGTCATATATAATAAAAACATATACGTGCCATTTTACTTTAAATATCGTTGTTTGTTTATACATATGAACTTCGCTCGTTTAAGGTGGGGGTAAAGGTGAATTTGAGTGAAATTTTAAGAGGTTTAAAGAAGGGATAGAAGAAAGAAAATTATTTTTGAAACACCAACAGACAACTGAGTGACCCCCACGCAAGAGCACCCCAGGAGTCAAGGGACTGTTTGTGTGTCCATCTACTAATTTTTAACGTCAAATTCTAATTTTAAAATTACATTAAATCTTTTATATTTCTTATTTCTCCAAATTTTACTAATCCTTTGAGAAAAACTATCTCTTTCCAAACATCCCCAAAAATCACCAACATAGCTTTGCGGGATGAACAGAGGGTTTTGAGAGTGTTTGAAACGGGAGCGAGATATTCGCATTAAACCCAAGTTACGCGGTGGGAAAACGGGCTTCAGGTGAACCCCCGCCTTAAGAACGAGCTTTTCAAGAAATCCAAGATGTTACCAAAATCGAGCTGAAATATATCGGGAAATCCACAAGTTCAATACGTCTGCCAGAATTATAAACGAAAACAGTGATTTTATCACATTATTGGACGAAAACATGCTTAGCACTAAAACGAGGTTACGCCTCGTGGAGTCTAAGAAAATGTCTCCCACATGGGAGGGAAAGAGTTGAACAACTCTTATATAATGCTATTCGCATTATGAGCGTAGCGGAGTTCCCTCGTGCGTCGTGCGGGTGGACCGGTGAGGGTGGGACTCTGCAGAGACACTGCTCCCAGTAACTCTACCCCGTGAGGGGGGTAGGGGGGAGCAGAGACGCGGTACCATTTTGCTCGAAGTATTTTTCATTTTTTTTTTCGTTGTTATATAAACATGTTAAAAGGCGCTTTTTAACTTGAACGACATTAAAGGAATTTCTCTGGCACTGTAAATTGGATGTAAATGTCAAAAAGCTATGTAATTGTCTGCCTTTAATATAGCGAATTTTGGACAGCTGGCGTTTCGAGCGTTAGCTTTTCGTCGGAGGGAGGGGGAGGGAGCGAACGCTAACTTTGCTCCGACGAGGGATTAGCGCTCCAAAAGTCAGCTTTACACAATTTGCTAAGGTGGTCGATAACTACCTTTTAAAATGTTTTACTTTCCCGCCTTATAACTTTGTTCGTCCGTTTTCTACTTGTCAAAATGAGCATCAACGGCGATTGATGTCCTGATTGGAACCTATACCCATAATATTTTGCATCCAAACGATATAATCATTTTTTCGATCTCATAACCAACTCATTTTGTTGTGGATTTAACGTGGCAAAAGGACTAAAGCACGCCGCGCAAAGCAGCACGGGCAGAGGTTCCAGTCACCCTTGGCCAGAAAGTTTTTACAAGCGACGGAGTCGGAGTCGTAAGAGCGCTTATACGACCTAGTGAGAATCAAAAATCAGAGTCGTAAGCGGAGTCATGACCTCGACGGAATCGGTGTTGGATCGAGAATCAGGACGTTTCCATTTTCTTTCGATTCCGCTGAAGCCTCTCCCGTAGTCACTTACCCCCATTTTGGGAAGAGAGTGCAACCTGATCTCCCCAAAAAGCGACTGCGGGTGGAGCTCCGCCGCTTATGATCCATTGAAAACTGGATTGTCGGAGTCGCAAAAAGAAGTGGAAGGACAAAACAGTCACATGTACAATGCTATTTCTCACGGAGGGGACATTGGGGTTTGCGGTTTTGCGTTATTGGCCAATTTTTCATGCGGTATTTCGGTAATTTTAATCTTGAATGATTGCGGGATTGGGTTATTCTCTCGATGTTCTCCAAACCTGCAAGATGCGGTGTTCTGCAACCCCCAATGTCCCCCTTCTCACGCCGTCCGAATGTTTCCTTTTGTGCTTGCCGCTCCGAAAATCTAGTTTTCGCTTGATCATAAGCGACGGAGTCATAAGCGGAATCGAACTCTGCTTACAATTCCGTCGGTTTGATTTTCACTTGATCGTAACACTCTGCGCTTCTGATACCGAATTCGACCCCCTCGCTAGTGAAACCCAGACTTTATGGCAAACAAAATCAGATTCTCGGATTTCCATGGTTCGACCAAACCCACCTGTTGTGCAGGCATAAGAAATGCTCAGGAGGGTGGGAGGGACTCCACTGGGGGCTGGCTACCCTCATATATGCGCTGTATAGGTATGTGCCTCGGGATAGGGTATGGTCCTCGTTCCTTTGATTCCTTTGAAAGGCTATCCTTTTGACACCTTTTAGCATTGTGATCCCGGTGTGATGGTTAAATAGGGCTCATTTAAATTACAGTGTGTAAACGTCCAGCTAAATGAGAAAAGTATGGTCTGATATCAATGAACTTCCCGTTAAACTTTCTAAGCTACAGAAAAGAGCTAACAAGACCTGTTCCTTTCCTTAAATGGGGCCAGGGTTTAAGATCCTTTGCGGAACACTCCTATCCTAAAGTTATGGGAGTAGGTTCTTAGATTAATTGATCTGTCTTGCAAACAGGGTTTGAATAACCGTTGCTTCATTCGTTACGATGTTTCTCTTCAAAGACGCGCGAGCAAGGCACAGAAGTCGTCTTTCTCCGACACTCATTCTCATTTCTTTTATTAATTCAGCATGTCAGTTGCTATTGCAACTTTTCACCATTGTTTTTAATCTCGCTTCTTTCGGTTCTTCCCAGAGGTCCTCGCCTTTCTACTCCTCGAAAGAATCAAAGCCGTGAGCATTGAGCCCGAGTGTACAAGTGCATCCTGGGTCGCAATTGAGATCACTCGACATGAGCAGTGTCTTGCTAATGACGTCATTAACGATGACTTTTTTATGTTGGTCGGCATATCGGCCAATGGGATCTGCACCTGTGACAAACTCTCGCGCGATTTTCAAGTTGCTGTGACCAGTTCTCGAAACGGTGGTGTTGATTTTCATACCCACGCTCTTGTTTTAGGCGAGTGAATGGAATGACATCAATCGATCGCGAGTAAACAGCAGGCTGCAGGGTGTACAAACTGGACAAGGCTGTGATATCTACAAATTGAAGTACAATGTACAAATCAGTTTAAATTTATCGCCACATGAATCCAAAAGCTATCCCCAAAATTACTCAGATTTTGCTCTCAGACGCAAGGCACCAAGTCGGAAGTTAAGATCGAAAAATGACAAGTGCTCTTCCACACATTTTCTATCCACTAGTAAATCCACCGCTACTTACTGTCTAAGTCCTTTTGCCTAGCATACTGTACGCGATGCTTGTTACTTGTAAGATGCTCCCGCATTTCGACGCTCTCACCGGTCCCAATTTGCACAAGGGGTGTTACCTCCCATATCTCATGACCGTCCTTTCGGGCGCGAAAAGCAAATTTATCATTTTGCAGCATGAAACACATTTTATCAGTAACTGTTGTAGAAAGTTGAAAGACTGTTTGCCCAAGTTTTGCATATTGTCGCGGGAGCTTAATTTCGTGAACTGGTAGAAAAATCATGTTGAAAGGAATTAAATTTCGCGAAAATTTTGCGAAAACTAACGGGTAGGCTCAGAATTGGCGCTTCTGAATTTAAAGTCATATCTAAATGATATCCTCGGAAAAAAAAAAAACATGCAGGTTGGTATGTTCACTTACGACAACAGACAACGATATAGCACACAGTTCATCATTTGATTACGACCTGTCTACTCTTTGTTGTATATATAATTATGGTCGAGAAAGAGAGCATAAACCATCATGTGAACTAATGTCAAATTTTGAAAAAGGATCTTGCAGCTGAGTATAAAATTTCGCGTCATAAATTTTCCCGGGAAATTTATTCTCAGGTCTTATTTAACTTTGTTTTGCAATCGCAAAATAGCGCAAATTAAGTCCCGTAAAAATAAGTAACAACAAGGTACGCTTTGATGATTGATTAAAAACTGGGCGTGAAAATGACATGGTCAGGCCCCTTTCATAACGGAACTTCTTGCTAAAAAGTTTTAACTATAGCCGTGTAACTAATGTCAGACGACACAGGACGCGAACTAAGTTCAGTTTCTCTGAAAGCAAGAGACACTGTGTAATGCAAAACATCACTAAAAATCACTCACTCGTTACCTTTTAACTCTGTTGGAACGTAACGCTGCATCAATCTTGCTTCAATTGGTCCCGTGTTAGCTTTCAGACTTTCTCCGACATTTTACGTCACGCACCAGCTATTGAAGCAATGTATTGGTAGGCTCCAGGCTTCCGCTTACCTTCTTCAGGGAAAACGAATCTCGCCCATTCTAAACACGCGACAAAGCGAGTGCGAAGAAAAGCAAAAAAAAAAAAAAGAAAGAAAAACAGAGTGCACATATTAATTTTATCACACAATTAAAAACTCTTTTTAAAGAATTCAGATTAAAAATTTACAGTTGATTGCCACTTACAGTAGAATCCCGATTTCTTGAACCAATTTTCGCGTTTCTCTTGGATAGCACTTCTCTGTAATTTTAACCGCAATTTCTCGAACCTCACAATTTTTCGAACCCGGCAATTTTCGTTACCCCTAGAGGTTCAAGAAATCGAGATTCTACTGTAAATTGAATTTAAATTCAAGAAAATGATAGCGCTTAGCCTGCGAATACAGCCGCCTCTCACTCGCTCCCGCTACTACGTGCGAAAATCGGCCGGGAGCGATGAGAGGCGGCTGTATTCGCAGGCTAGATAGCGCTGCGGTTGTGACAAGTAGTAGAGATGAACTGCATTCAAACGAGCTTTGATGAAGAGCAAAACGTGACGACTTCGAAGTACCACAGGCTACATTTCTTAATTTGGAGTGATTTTTTGATTTACGTTTGTAAGCTCAAGGCAGGGCGGTTATTGAAGGAGATATTGGGTTTACAAGGGATGGAACTTTAGTACTTTTTTGTTCCATAAGAAATTCGTTGGGTATATGCCAATGGAAATTTCATTGATCGTCTTCACATTCCGAATGAAAGTCTTAAAAAAGAACTCTCTTAAAAAGCAACCCAACCTCTGAAAAGAGATGAGATAGAAGGTATTCATTTTAGGGACATAACTGAATGAAATCATTACGGGAAGGCAATAAAAATTACAGAATTAATTTTACTTTCTCGGTGTTTTGGATGTTGGAATGGCCTGGAATGGTGGGCGTTTCATTTTAGAAGGGTGGCAGTAAAAAGAAAATGCATGCTAACAAACAAACATATAAACAATTACACAAACTCTAACAAGCGATACAATCACGGTAGGGTGAAAAAAGGGTGTGATTGTGTGTATTGGGCCTCAAAGCACTCAAATATGTCCTGCAACAATCTACTTCACTGAGATTTCGGCTTGAATCGATGATCTTTATCCACAGATACTGGTGAAAATGTCCACAAGCCCTGCTGTATAAAAAGTCTTATATGCGAAGTCAGTATCCAAGATAGAGTGAGTTCGAGTTAGAAATTTTGAGTTCGAGTTATGGGGTAACATTTTCCCAGTTGGTCACGCATAGTGTCGCCCTTATCAACAAATGAAAGCTAACCGTAAAGCAAATAGGAGTGGAACTAACTGCAAGCAAACCAGAGTGAAACTAACCGCGAGCAAACGAGAGTGGAGCTAACCGCAAGCAAACGAGAGTGGAGCTAACCGCAAGCAACTCAAACTCAATATTTTAACTCGAACTCGAAATTCTAACTCGAATTCGAACTCAACTCGAAATTTTAACTCGAACTCGAACTGAAGAAATGGACGGACCCTCTAAGATACATTAAACTACCACTAATATATTTTATCCGAACTATCTGAACAGCTACCTACAGGTATACTACTTATTAACAATAAGACTCCGAGCCCGAGTTTTCTATGAGCGATTTGTCGACGAGGCCCAGCCGAGTTGATTATCGCTCATAGAAAACGAAGGCGAGTAAGTAGTCTAATTGTGTTAGTAGGATTGCAGTTTAAACCTATAATTTACTTTGAGTCAAAAATCAAGAAAAAATGCCTCACAAATAAAGGCAATTGTATTCTATCAGCGAATAGAAAACAGATTCGCGGATTTCCAATAGAATCGCATAGTTCAAAGAATTCGCGCGCTCTGATTGGCTGGAGATGCGAGGGTATTCAGCACGGTATTGCAACTTGAAAATGGATTTTCCTATAGAACACGCTGGGTTTCTACTAATACACAGTAATAAAATGAAAAAGAAATTTTCCATGAAAAACTCGAACAATTCCGAGAGGTGCAGATCCTGAGAGAAACTAGACGAGGAACGCTAACAAAACCCTTCACTGCGTTAGTTACGAAAAATACGAAAAATCTAAAAAGCAGCAACGACGCGTTCAGGCAGTTGATCAGAAAGAGTAAACTGTGTTGTGTTAATTGTGTAACATAGAAAGTATACAATCAAAAGTCCTCGTCTCCAGTCCCCTACCTGGTGACGTCCCCGACGCCCGATTTCCGTCCATGAGTTACCTTGGAAACCCATGCAGGAAGGGCCGGGAAAGAAGGATGACTGGGACGGAACGTAGGCTCATCATGCACCAATCATTCACCTTGTATAAATGATTAGTAGCGTATGGTGGGCAAGTGATACGTTCATGGTCGAGGCTGAAATCCAACTTACACTTTGAGTCAAAGGAATAGCACTAACCTGCCTTATTTCCAGTGAAAACAAAGTTGAAGAAGGATAGAAGAATCCTTAATGCAATTTGGAGTGACCAGGCAGTTTGGGTTACTCAAAAAGGCAATAAGGTTGAAACCAGTCAGAGTCGAAAGTGATTCATGGATGGCAAATTAATTAACGTATCCAATTTTGCGTGATAATTTCTTTTGTCTGAATGTCGCTTTACAACTGTAGTTTTTCAGTAATAAAAGAACTTCCTGTCGTTTTCTTTTTGCCGCTGAAAACACTCGGTGTCGAAATTAAAGTGCACCTAACCCCAAATATTTTTTTTAGCCCCCAAAAAACTCCTTGTGCTCCTGATTACGACAGTGAAAAAGTTATCATCATACGACTTGTCTTCGATTTTTTGTGAATTTTCAAACTTCGCAAAATTCGCGCCACTTTGGTTCACCGCCAAGTCCCAAGGGAAACTGGGCCCTAGTAAGGTTGTGACGTCGGCTGGGGAATCCAATACTCCGAGTCTGAGTTGTCCGTTTTGAAGCGAGAAATTTCACGAACTGCAGATTTGTCTCACCATCGGCACGAAAGCTGAGAATTTGATTCCCCCCGCTGACGTCACAACGACCTTGGGTTCCAGATCTCCTCACGCGCGGTCGTGAACCAGAAAATCCAAACTTCAAACCTCCATAAATTCGCGGGGATTTAATGGATTCGCATAATTGTTTTGTAATCTTCATCAAATCATGCATTCTTTTTGAAAATAAGTAGAAAAAATTAGGGGTTAGGTGCACTTTAACAAGAAAGGCAGCGTATTCTGTAAAATGTCGCGTTAGTTTTAATAAAATTATCCAATACAACAGCCGAAAGAAATTACTAAATAACAAAGTAACCATTGAGAAGTTACCTCTTGCGATAAAACGAAGGGTATAACAGTATGAAGAATACTTATGAATATACGCTTACCTCGATTTTCAAACACAGTGCTTGTTGAAACCACGAGACTCGTTTTTGATGGGATAATAGAAACTGCGAATAAGAAATTGCGTACATTATTCCTCTGCAGATTGAATATTAAATTGGAGCTCAACTGTGTTACACTGATGTACGATTAGAATGATAAGTGACATTTGAAGACAAATGTTACGTTATTGTAATGAAGAGCAACGCAATGTAATGTAGTGTGATGTGACGTGATGTGATGTTACGTTACGTTACGTCATGTTTTGTTATGTTAATATCGTCGTTTGCCGACAGAATAGAAAGCAACTTATTTATTTGTTTGTTTAACACAGGTGCAAGAGTTTTGAACCAATTTTTTTGTAAGCCATAAATACGTAATCCTTTTGGGCATTCAATAGACACTTTGCATAAATGGCGTCGGCATTTGCCATCCTAAGCCTCATATTCACGTATTCACATTGTCTATAAACATCCACACGAGACTAAGGATGTACAAAGTATTGTTATCCAAATTTGGACTCCGTTTATGCAAAGTGTCTATCGAACAACGGTTTAACGCATTCTTTTGTTCGTGGTCGCGAAAATATAATATTCTAGTGTACTAGAAAATTTCTTTCAAAAGAATCGAAAATGATCTATTATATATGGTGCTAACGCTTTGATGATAGACGGACTCTAACCTTCATTTTTCTGGCTGACTGATGGCAAGAAACTGGTGGACACAGGCGGACTTCTGCTCAAAGAGGGCGATGGCTTCTTGCTGACGGATGCCGACAAACTGATAGGGATAGACAAGCTTTTCCTCAAAGGTAAAGATGATCTCTGGTTCTCTGATATCGGAAAACTGGTGAAGACAGGCGATGAAACACGAAATGACGACAATAAAGTTTGACTGGTGGAGACAGGCGAACTTGTACTAGAAGATGACGATGCACTGTGGCTGACTAACAAGGGCAAACCGATAGAGGCAGGTGAACTCACAGTGGCCGATGGTGTCAATAACTTTGTGGAAACAGGTGAACCTAAGCTCAGAGATGATGATGCACTGATGGTTGATGGTGCCTTTGAACTTGTGAAAACAACTGAACTTGAGCTCAAAGATGATGGTAGACTATGAATGGCTGATGCTACTGTTGAACTCGTGTTAACAGGTAGACGTATCTTGAAAGAGGATTGTGTACTCGGAATAACAGATGGTGCTGGTAAGCTTGTGTCAACAGGTAGACGTATGCTTGAAGATGATGCTGGACTCGAACCGTTAAATGGTGCCAAGGAACTTGTGAAAACAGGGAGAATTACGCTCGAGGATGATGTTGGATTCGAACTGGCTGATGGTGCCACTGCACTTTTGTTAAAGCGAGGATTTATACTTGAAGATGATGCTAGACTCAAGCTGAATAATGGTGCCACTGAACTTATGACAATAGCGGAAGTTACGTTTGAAGATGAGGCTGGACTCGAGCTGACTGATCGTGGCACTGTACGTGTGAGAACACTTAAAAAATTTTCTGAACTCGAAGTGGCTAATAGTACAACTGAACTTGTAACAACAGGTAGACTTTGGCTTGAAGGGGATGCTTTACTCGAGCTGTTTGATAGTGACACTAACTTTGTGACAACAGGGGAAGTTACACTTGAAGACAATGGTGGACTCGAGCTGACTGATTGTCCCACTGAACTGGATGCTGCACTTGAGGTGACTGATTGTCCCACTGAACTGGATGCTGCACTTGAGGTGACTGATTGTCCCACTGAACTGGATGCTGATTGTCCCACTGAACTGGGTGCTGATTGTCCCACTGAACTGGATGCTGCACTTGAGGTGACTGATTGTCCCACTGAACTGGATGCTGATTGTCCCACTGAACTGGGTGCTGATTGTCCCACTGAACTGGATGCTGCACTTGAGGTGACTGATTGTCCCACTGAACTGGATGCTGATTGTCCCACTGAACTGGGTGCTGATTGTCCCACTGAACTGGATGCTGCACTTGAGCTGACTGATTGTCCCACTGAACTGGATGCTGATTGTCCCACTGAACTGGATGCTGCACTTGAGCTGACTGATTGTCCCACTGAACTGGATGCTGCACTTGACGTGACTGATTGTCTCACTGAACTCGAGCTGAGTGGTTGTTTCACGGAACTCAAGCTGAGTGAATGTTCCATTGAGCTCGAGGTGACAACTTGTTCAACTGCTCTCGAGGTAGACGATGGTGCCACTGTCCTCGAGCTGACTGATTGTGCCACTGTACTTTTGACAACTGGGGGCGTTACGCTTGAAGACGATGCTGTACTTGAGGTGACTAATTGTTCCAGTGAACTCGAGCTGACTGATGGTGCCACTGTCACGGTACTCGAGCTGGATGATGGTGCCATTGTACTTGTGGCATTTGGGGACGCTACGCTTGAAGATGATGCTGTACTTGAGGTGACAAATTGTTCCACTGAACTCGAGCTGGATGATTGTTTCGAGGACATTGAACTCAAAGTGACTGATTGTTCCACTGAACTCGAGCTGATTGAATGTTTCATTGAACTCGAGCTGACTGATGGTTTCGAGGACATTGAACTCGAGGTGACTGATTGTTCCACTGAACTCGAGCTGAATGATTGTTTCATTGGACTCGAGCTGACTGATGGTTTCACTGTACTTGTGACAAATGCAACTGGGGGCGTAATGCTTGAAGATGATACTGGACTCGAGCTGACTGATGGTTTCAATGTACTTGTGACAAATGCAACTGGGGGCGTAACGCTTGAAGATGATGCTGGACTCGAGCTGATTGATTGTGCCACTAAAATTGAGCTGACTGGTATAACGAAAGCAATTTAAGTTCAGCCAATCAAAGTAACCGTTTTAAACTAGCGAATCAAATCATGTGCCCCAGAGCGACCTATTCCTCGTGTTTAAAGCCCCGGGACAGGGAATCTGATCTAGGAACGAGAACGTAGCCTGCGAGTTTTGGTGGCAGCGCCCGAGCGGCTGCGAGTTTTGGCGAGCGAAGCGAGCCGCGTACTCGCGCGCTCTCTCCGCTCGCCGTAACTTGCGACTTCACCACTCGCGCGTTGCCCCCAAAGAGATGCTACTTGAAGGCTAACGATAACGTTGATCACTCCTGAGGACTTCACATACGTCCTTTATCAATGTGAGGAACGATTTGAACACGTGTTATCAGATTTTTCTACTTACACGATGTACTGTTAGCTGAGATTGCCACCGCAAAATGCAGAAGTGCAACTTTAACGATAAGCTCAACGTGATCTGTCATGATGGACGCGCCTGCAAAACAATGGACTTAGATTATCCGATAAATTCTGCACAGCTAACTATTAAAACAATAGGAACAACTGTACATAATTTTTTGGAGCGATTTACCATATTAAGCAAAAACAAAGCTTATGCGTGACTTCAAAAACTGATTAATAATTCATAAAGAAAGTAGAAAAGAAATTAGTGTTTAATGAGTGTCTTTATATCTGATAAAGACACGGCTAGAAACTTTACGTCCAATTTTCTGGGCCAAAATAACCCCAAATCTAAATATTGGGGCAAAAAAGAGTTGATCTACGTCAAAAGATTTTGAAGCCGTTCAATAAATTCGCAGTTCGTGTTTTATCAAGTCTAAAACACTCGGCTGCGCCTCGTGTTTTAAACTTGATAAAACACCGCTGCTCATTTATTAAACATCACTTACAATTTGAAGGAAAACGTATACACGCCATGCGAACATTTTAGGTTAATGAAAAGTCCTTGACTTCAGTGGAATGTAACTCTCGCGACCGCGAAACTTCTCGTGTGGCCGAAAAAGCCAAAATCAACAATAATTTTATCATGAGGGTGTTCGTTATTGTGCGTGAATCGGATGCCAAAGTCAAATGATTTTGCAAATCGCCAAATTAAAAGTACAAGCAGCGAAAAACTTATTCTACTGCTGCATTTGAATATATAAATGAATAATATTACTACTGTTAGCTTGCTTGAAATACACGTCGCTGAACTTGGTTTTTTTCTTGTCGCGCTAGTTTACGGTCTCCTAGCGGACGTGCGAGTATTAAAACACATAATTTGTAGGCCGATGCCGGAAAAGAAGGGCTCAAAGATGTCAATGTATAGTACAGAACTGTTTCAAAACGTTTTAAGGAATCGTATATATTAACTTCACTTACTTGTTTAATTCTCCAGTCAACAACAGTACTGTGTTCGCAGAAAATATTTCCTGGTAGAGAATTCTACTAAAGGCATGCCGAAAATCCCGTATTAAATGGTTCAATGACGTCAAAGTTCAATTATGTCTGATCGACACTTGATTAAACTTTGTTTATAAATCACGCTCCAAAGGGCCAATATTGCGTTATGGTATTTTTTAGAGGGAAATTTGCATTTCAAAAGCATTTGGGTTTGTCTGAAAATTTCTTGGTCCATACAAGAATATCACAAAACCCCTAAACACAGCGCTATGAAAGTTTATCCGACAAAAACATTCTTAGGCTATGTTTACACCGGACCGGTTCCAAACAGTTCCGGGTTCCATTTCCCGAAAGCCCCGGAAACTTTTAGTGCCCACAAAGCCATTTTTAGTTATCTGTCTATTAAAAACATCGAAGTGTATAAGGCTGAAACTTTGTATGAAGGGAACCCTTGTTCATATTAAAAATATCATGGAATTACACAGATCTGCAATCATCCAAGGCTTGAGATTTTGCCGTGGCTTTCCGGGTGCGAAAACTTTTCGGGACCTTCGAGAAACGAGACCGCGGCCCGAAAAACTGGACCCAATAGGGTTTCTGTTTACACGAGACCGTTCTAGAACCGCGGTGCGGCACGGATCCAAGCGGGTGCAAAACTGGACCTGCAAAACCACGTGTTCAGTATAAACAGAAGCCGATTCGGCCCGGTTCGGAACGGGTCTGCCGGGTCCGGTCCCGTGTAAACGTAGCCTTAGATTTTTGCGTCTGAGATTTGGGGGTACTTTTTAATTTTTTTTGCTGGGGGAATTTTACGGTAACAGTGACGGTAACACTTTTTGATGTAAAGCCGGTATATTTGTACACGCTAATGCAGAAAGCTTCCGCTTGAAGAAAGCTTTCGTTGACGTGATGTCCAGTTCGTATTTTCCATTTCAGTTTATACAACTTTTTAATGTGCTGCTACTGACAGGGTTTCGTTTGTGATTTCTTTCCGGGGAACCTTCTCATTGGTGTGATATCCTCGTTGTTGTCCACAAAAAGGGGTCTTTTCGCTTTCGAGAAATAAACAACTCGGCAATTTTGAAGCTCTTGGTCAAACCACAGTCTTTTTTCAACAACGCTTGGATGATTTATCCAGTCAACAGAGAAAGCTGCGTCATGGCACAGGGCCGTGACGCTATCGATTCTCAAGAGTTTAGGTACGTCAAAAAATACTCTGTATGGTGAAATTTCTGGCATGCTCTACGCGTTATTTTTTTTGAAAACAAGGGAAGTCAAACAACACGCACGAAATTAGGTTAAAAGAACAACACTGCATACTATTCGTTACCTATTACAAAAAAAAAATCCGCAAAGTTGCGAAAGTGATGACCTCCCGAAAGTAGCGATGAAATGTCACGTTTTTTTTCATATCCAGAAAGTAACAACGCTGTGGAGATGGCGACTTCAAACGTAGCTTGATTTGCAATTGACATACAAGGGAATAATATATGCAACAGAGGCCCGGAGAGCGCACATCAACTAAAACAGTTGAAAGTTTAAAATGATTGTATTTCACGTTATTTCAATGTGAAATATTTATGTAGGATAGTTTTACGTCTGAGTTGAACGGAAATTGCAGGGAAAACAGAATTTATGAAGGACTCGAGATACAAAACAAAAATAATAAAAAGTTGTATACAAAATAAATGGTTTCTGCCTTCAAATTGAACTTCTCGACCCGATGGCTCTGTTTTTCCTGTTATTACTTGGCAGCTGGAAATTGACTAAAATCCGTTTATTTGAGGTCTATATCCAGGGGGGGGGGGGGGGGGACTCCCATATGGAAGGGACGGGGATGCTCGTCGGAAATTTTGAATTTACCCCCTAAGAGAGACAAATCTGGGCGTGGCCGAAGCTTATGCAGGCCCCTAAAAGAGACTTTGTTTACATGAATCGACTGTATATAACGAATCAACATAAATTCTTTCTTTTTTGTTATTTCTTCGCGTGCAACCCTAAACGAGACCTTGACGGCTAAAAATAATGACATTTTGCCCAGAACACCCAAAGCGAGACCAAAATCCGAAATTTACACCCCTAAGCGAGACGACGAGCATCCCCGTCCATTTCAAATGGGAGTCCCCCTCCCGAGGTCGTAAGCACAGACCGAACGCAGTGAGGTCTATACTCACGACTTTTCAGATTACCAACGAAGATTCCAAAGATTGCAGTCGAAGCCCTGAAGACTTCTGAAGAAAATATCAATAACATTTTTTTTATAAAATATCTAACCTTAACTATATATTGTCTAATTGAAATAAATTATGTATACTGTAATAATTTGCAAGATATTTCCTGAAAATTGACATCTGTTTTTCCTGTAACTGATAACCTAACAAATTGTTAAATAATGGCGCATGTCGATAAACCTGAAGATTTCTTGATAGTTAACTCAGAGTACAATTTCGATTATCTCTTAACCTCAATGTATCGAATAATGCAAGGTCGGCCATTGAGAATGAAGATCCTATAATCACGACTTGGCTAAGGAAGGAGAATTGTGGAAAATATTTACAACTTAAGGCTGGGCGTGTTTAAAAAACAGTGTTCGCTAAAAACTAAAAGTAAAAATTTCCCTAAAGTAAACAACGTAATTACAAATATAGCTATGCTTTTCGAGGGGAATATATATGTAAACCGCTAAAAACATATATTATTAGAAAAACAAAATCATGTATGAAGGGACTACATCACGTGCTGCATGCATACTCCCCAATGCCTTCGTCACCTATTCGGGATTCTTTGGTAACCTTAAGGAATTCTTCGAAATTGTCCAGAAGCGCGAAGTCACTGTCAGACGAAAGTCGTTGTCCAGAGCACCTCCATTACATGGTCGATTCAGTCATTTGTTCATGAATGCGGTAATGGAAAGCAATCATTCACAGCTGATATGAGTCCAGGTCTTCAGCTTCTACACAGCTTTGATAACCAGCACAGTACTGTAACATCAGCATCGCTAGCGCTTGACTTCTCTCTTCTGATTTGGCTTGAAAAGGAAACGGTTTTTGCAAGTTCAGGCTATCTTACCCATTTACGAATTATTGTCGAGTGGAGTCTGGTGGCTCGAAATGCCGGAGGAATCAGATTGCTGATCAGCAATGGCATTAACTCAGTCAGGTTTCAGTAACATGAAGTAACTCAGTAGTGTAGTAGCTCTCATAAGCTTGTAGTTCGAATGGATCTCTAGTGTAGCAGTCGCTATTGTTATGGGCTGGGGGCATTGCTCCTGTTGTTTGTTCTGTTGTTCTCTCGAAGGGTAGCGAGTTATTCATGTGAAACCTTGCGAGAGCTAGTACTCGACCAAAGTGGCTAGGAGTACTGCTGCTCTCCCTAGCCTTGCATAGGACGCTAACCCTCCCACCCCTCCCCTCAGCATTCCGTTGGATTTTCACAACCATTTGCCAGTACCTGCTTATATTCCTGGGTGGAGTGGGTAGAAAAAAGCACACTCATCGTGACCCTGCCAGACTTGAACCCGGGCCTTTCGATCCAGACTCCAATGTGCTCACTATGAGATCGGATTATCAACCCATTGTCACTAATGTTACCCTACACGAGCGTGGTGAACTACTACTGCTTCCAAGTGTGACCAAAATCTTATTTCTCAATACAATACCAATACCCTGCCACGAAGACTGGTTGGGAGAATAACTAAAGCCATCGACTTGAGTATTTTCTGAATGAGCACGAAAAGAAAATGTTAGACAGTCTTGGCAACAATAACTTACCAGTAACGACTCTATCACGGCCTTTTTCTTGCGATCCTTTGCTTTACTTCTCTCTTCGTACAACTCTGTGCGTGTTTCGTTTTCTTCGTCAATTTTTTCGTGTCGTTGATACGTTTGTACACTTGTGTAGAAATATTTATTTTCACCTCGAGGTGAACTGGAAGCCAACTTAATTCCGTAAAAAAGTCAACACTGTTCGCTCGCGTCGGCGTCAAGGATAACACGCGCAACTCGCTTGTGAGACGAAACACCCTTTGCAGATTCCCAAGAGAACACGCCGACCACACCGTGGAGGCGTAGAGCATTTCTTGTTTGATCATCGCGTTGTAATATGCTATGCGCTGTTTAAGAGGAAGTAATCGCTTAGTTCTACTCAGCTCAGCAATGCGCTAAGAGAGCTTCCTACAGAGGTCATCAATATGGTCATCGAAGGACAGCTTGGAGTCAATTGAGGCCTACTCTCGCACCTTCAGGAGGCTCACAATGGTTTTCAGCACTTTTCCAGTTCTTCAAACTTTGATGAGTCAGTACTACAAATCTTTATCAGTTGCTGCTACAATAATGATATCAAACAAATTTCCGATCATTGCTGAACAAGTTGTGGTCATTTTTATGGCAACATTGGTTACCATAGCAACAGTTTAGTCTGTTAAAAACACCCTTAATTTTGCCTTTAAGTGCTTATAACTCAAAAACAAGCACGGTGACATCCCATTTTTTATTACTGAATAATGATTAGCATGTTGAGATGCAACTTTTTACAAAGTTAAAAAAAAATTCTATCTAGCAGTTTCAGAGCCACCTTAAATTTTCGGAAATTTAAGGTGGCTCTGAAACCGCTAGATAGAAATTTTTTTAACTTCGTAAAAATTTGCATCTTAAAATACTCATCATTATTCAATAATAAAAAATGGGGGTCACCGTGCTCGTTTTTGAGTTATAAGCACTTAAAGGCAAAATTAAGGGTGTTTTTAACAGGCTAAAGTGTTGCTATGGTAACCAATGACGTAATGAAAATGGCTACAACTTGTTCAGCGATGATTGCACATTTGTTTGATATCATTATTGTAGCAGCAACTGATAAAGATTTGTAGTACTGACCCATCAAAGTTTAAGAACTGGAAAAGTGCTGGAAACCATTGTGAGCCTCCTTAACTCGCCGCGAGATTGTGCGAGTTTAGGCGAGTTAAGGGAAAATTGAGCTTGCCTAACAGTTGCGTGATAGTGCGAGTTTAGGCGAGTTAAGGCGAGTCAAGGGAAAATGACCCACCTTATGGGTTAAAACATATAATATGCTTAACAAGTAAGTAAACATTATGCAAAAGATGCCTTGCAATCTTTCTGTCTTGAATATATAATTAGGCTCAGCTCCATGTTGTCCAGTTATGAAAAAATTAAACCAATTTCAGATCAGATCCAAAATTGAATGAAGCCAAATGTTATTTTATTTTAGAAAATGAATTTTTTTCCTAATTGGACAAGCTTAAGTGTGGATATGGAGCCCTGACACTTCTTTATTAATTCTATAGCATCAAGACACCAAACTATCCCATTAGGTGGCTGTATGATAATGATAATGATAATAATAATAATCATCATCATCATCATAATATAATATTTATTAAATCTACATAAATAGTTGGCAGAATAATTAACATTTATATCACGCAAATTTCATGTGAATATGATCAAATGCGCGTTACAAAGAAACATGCAAACAAATTAACATCTTAAGAATCCCAACTGGCAGGAGGCTGACCAGTTGGCTATTTACAAAACATGGTGGAGTTGAGTTCTGGGCTACAGAAAACAAATCCAGCTAGTGGCAGGGAGAAGGATTTGAACCCGGGACCTCCGGGTTACAAGTCCAGCGCCCTAACCACTAGGCCACGCCGCCTCCTGTGCAAAGTGAGTGTAAGTGCAAAAAGTGTGAGTGCAAAAAACAAACTCATGTAAACAAAACAATCATGAATAGATTATATAACTGTAGTATAAGCACAGGTAGGATATTTTTTAATTCAATAACACTATGTTTTAATAGACAGGTGAGCATAATCGGTGTGACATGACATACTCCAGAATTAATAAAAAAATGTTCTGACAGTCTGTGCCAATATTTTCAAACAACTAGTATAAACAATCAATTTTACTGAAATAAGATGAAATTTCTTTCTCCTTGAAAGTTATCAGACTTATCTTCAAGTCTTCCATTCGACCCATCCTCTGCACATCACTGATGGTTTTCCTTGAAATCCAGCCCAATATTGTTTGTTGTCACAACCAGAAATGAAAACACCAATTGCCTTTTCGTTTTCTCGGGATAAATCCATTTTAATTTCTTGAAAATGAATTAAGGTTGATGCCTTTTTCACAAAGACAGCATTTCCTGTACATTCGAAACTCCCTCCTTAAACTTGGACAGTCCTGTAAGAGACACCTTGATTTCTTGATTTCTCTTCCTTTTCTTCATGAGTTTTTCTACTAAACCAAAAAATACCTTAGTAGGGATAATATACAGACCCCCAAACAGCAAATTAGAACAATTCAAGGAGTGTCTTGCTGAGATACTCCAAAAAGTAGACAGACAAAATAAGAAATGCTATTATGATAGGAGATTTTAATCTTGATCTATTTAAGGCTAATGAAAATCAGTTTATAAATGGTTTTATAAATCAGATGTTTTCATCAACATTTTACCCGTTAATTTCAAAACCAACAAGAATAACCAACTCCAGTGCAACATTAATTGATAACATATTTGTCAACAATCTTGATGAGTGCCATATAAATGTGGTATCCTTTTCACAGACCTCTCAGATCATTTGCCTGTGTTTCAAATAACAACCTCTCCAAAAGAAGTGAATCATAAAAGTGGAGTCAATACTAATTATAGGCTAATTGTGTACTATAGGTGCACTCGGTCGATATATCGACCGATACACCGGTCGACTATCGGTCGACAGTCGACCGATAGTCGACCGATGTATCGGTCGATAGTCGACCGATAGTCGGCCGACAGTCGACCGTTAGTCGACCGATAGTCCACCGATATATCGGCCGATAGTCGACCGATAAATATGTCGACCGATATAGTCGATACTCGACCGATACATGACTGATACATGACCGACACTTGACCGATACTTGACCGATATTTAACCGACACTTCACCGACACTTCACCGATACATCGATATATCGACCGATACACCGGTCGACTATCGGTCGACAGTCGACCGATAGTCGACCGATGTATCGGTCGATAGTCGACCGATAGTCGGCCGACAGTCGACCGTTAGTCGACCGATAGTCCACCGATATATCGGCCGATAGTCGACCGATAAATATGTCGACCGATATAGTCGATACTCGACCGATACATGACTGATACATGACCGACACTTGACCGATACTTGACCGATATTTAACCGACACTTCACCGACACTTCACCGATACTTGACCGACACTTCACCGACACTTGACCGATACATGACCGACACTTGACCGATACTTTCCGCCGTGTCAAAAACGAACAGATACGACGGCGAACACGCAACACATTTCAGCGAACTAATACAAGTGATTTTCTAATTTCTTGCAACTTCTAGCGATAAAAACTGGCCAGAGAAATGCCAGACTGGAGAGAAAACCAGAAAGAGGGAATGTATAAATCTGGTGCGGCATACCAGATGCAAAAATTGCGATCTAATCCATCGAAAATATCCAAATGAAGTATCCCAATCATTAGCTTCCTTTCAGCTGTTCTTCTCATATTCTCTTGTAAGCGTCACCAGTTTACGGCAATTTTGATTGGTCTTTCGAACAATACCATACCATTTCCATATTAGGTGCGCTACAATGCGCCTTCAGCGAGAAATCAGTTTGTTCTGAACTCAAAAACTATTGACGAATGAAACAACTTTTCAACATACCGGGTAATCATCTAATTTTAAATTCAGCAAGGAAACAAAACTTTAAGAACTTTGAAGTTATGCATCTTTTGGCGATGTATTAGAAAACATTCTAACAACTGTTTTTCAAAGTCAAGCGGGTCGTGTTTTGAGCGGTTTCCCCTTCAGCTCACTGCAGAAGTCTATGAAAGCCATAAGCAAAAATTAAAGCTGATACTTAAACTGAACAAAGGACATAAGAAAACTTCTGTAAGACACAAAGGCAAGATAATATCTTACGCAGTTTATAGTGACTTACAGTAAACGTTGCTAAAGCTGTTCGAAAACGAGCAAGATGTAATTAAAGACGGGGTCATTAAAGTTTGCCGCATCCAAAAATGTATCGAAGCGTACGTGAGCAATGAGGAAGCCAACTTACTGCAGCAATGCCAATTACGATGCATTCAACCGATTAGTCAACATTAAGTTTTACTTCAGGTGCTGACGAAAATTCCTACTTTTCTCGGGAAGAAAAAAGCCTAAATCGAAAAAAAAAATACATTTTTCTTGAAACGTAGGCAAGCGTTTTATGAAAATCTAAAAATGTGTAGAAATTGCGTTCAAAAGGTGGTCAGCAGGGAACAGTTTTTGTCCTTATTTTTCAATATTTCGTGATAACGGAAAACGCATGCTTATAATTCTTAAAATGTACCGTAAAAGTTGACATGATACTACAAACTATGGATAAAACTGTAAATTTCTTGCGTAAAACTCAGTATTTGGTTTTTATTTTGTTCTGTTCACGTTACATGTTGGGCGTGTCCCAATGACGTCATCAACAACTTTGCACCTACACACTAAAACTATTGCTAAATTTGGTTGAATAAAAACAAAGTTGTGTCCAATTTTCCCTAGCACTGCTTGGTCGACGTTCTCGTTGCTTTACGCAATAGAGGGAGATAGCATGAGCACGCATGTTCATGGATTCTCCTTCCTTCTGGCTAAAACTGTGAGCTTCGATCAAACAAAGGCAAAGAACCGTTACCCACACAACCTTTCGGTATTGTAGCGTACGGTCTTACGCTCTTGTACGACAACTTTTCTTTAATTAGATATAATGGTGAGTGTCTTCTTGTCTTCTTTTATTTTTAATGCACGTCGGTTTGAATGTTCACAAGTTTGATTTAAAGTTAAGCGAGGCGTTATTTTCAAAGCGCGTCGGTTTGAATGTTCACGAGTATAAATAAATAATTCAGCGAGGTTTCATGTTGAAAGCGTTGGCTTGAATGTTCACAAGTTTGAATAAAACGTTCAGCGAGGTTTTATGTTTAACGCGCGTCGGTTCGAATGTTCACAAGTTTGATTAAAAGTTAAGCGAGGTTTTATGTTCAAACCTCTTCGGTTCGAATGTGCAGAAGTTTAAATAAAAGTTCAACGGGGTTTCATTTTTTAAGCTCGTCGGTTTGAATGTTACAAAATCTCCCCTTCCGTCCCGCCAGTTAATCTGTTGTTGCATTAGGAGACTATTTCATTTACCCACCCCTAGATGAGTTGATTTTGTCACCACCTAGTTATCAACGAAGATTTTGAATTTCGCGCTCGGAAATTGGCCAAGCGTCGGTTCTTTCTGACCTTTGTTCTGGAAACAAAAGACGCTCATTGCTGCAAACAATTGAAATGATCATAAAAAGGAAGGTGAATATCGTGCCATTGTCCACCAAAACCGGAGCCTAAGTTTAAACCTGTCTCTTCTTTATTCCGCAGAGCCTCCTACCAGTCCCCCCCCCCCCCCCCCCCCCTCTTTAAAGAAAGGCGACTGCGCTTTCTTTCTCTCTCCCAGCCTACTAGTGGCACAAATAAGCCTCTGCGGAGGAGAGGGTTTTACAAGCACGAATTATAGGTGCTGCACGATTTGTGCGTCACAATAAACAAGGCTACGAGAATCGCACCAAGAGCGTGGAAACGTGGAAAAATAAGTTAATTATTGAGCAAAACAATGTCATCCGAAAAAAGAATATTAGGAAATTCAAATGGAAATGCATGCATTTTAACGAAATTTTAATTTTAATTTTCTTTCCATATTTCGAGTGGTAAAACTGAGCTTTTTAATTTGAGTGGATGGAGAGGCAACTACTCTCGCGCCAAGAGATTAGCACGGTAATCTTTTTAATTTTTTCTTCTAAGGAGGTGTCAGGGTTTTCCCGAAAACATTCCTCTGTAGGAAAAATGACGCAAAACAAAAAATTGCTTGCAGCTCGCAAATGCACCCCTCGCCCTCTCCTCCCCCTCTCCCATTCAATTTTCTAATTTCCGTCCATTAAAAATAATGATGATTATGGTGATTAACATAATAATTGCTTCACATTGCTTCACATCTTTCAATCATTAAATTTATTTCATCATTTGTTATAATTTTGTACAATACAAAATTGGATGTGTAAATAATAATTATCAACAGTTTACTAATAGCTACGAATTTCGTTCCAAAAGCAGTAATTTTTGGTTACTCTTTTTCGTTTTCAAAAAAAGTGCAACAAACTTATTACATAGCATTCTGTTATTACGATGATCTACATTTAAAGCCTAAAAACTAAACATTAAGTAAAGTAACAACAAATCAAAAGTCTTCCAAAACTTAGTGATCTAAAACATTTCTTGGCACATATTGAAGAAGGCCTTTTTACTCTAATTCATAACTGCAATTACTTGCACATTGCTAAAGTATAGAATAAAACGTGGAACTTAATAGAGTAAATACGGTAAATGAAGATAATTGATGAATTAGTTAAATTATTATTATTTTTAATTATTTTCCCAAATAAAAATCATCTTGTGGGTATAAAGGGAGAAGCTTTCCCTCGCTTTTTAACCTACTTGATTGGGCGCGATAATCACTTAGCGCTTCCTTGCATTTTGATTCGATTAATTTTACCGACGTCTTACCCGTCCTTTCCGTAACAGATTGGACCCCGCCGTACTTTTCTTTGTGATGACCCTTAATTCGCAGATACCAATGAAGTCCCTGAGGGTGTTTCGACGGACACCGAAACGTAGCATGGTCCCCGCGAGGGATTCCTGGTTATCTCTCATTATTTAGAGAACACCTAAAACCCTGTCGTGAATTCCCGCATAAGATACACCTACTTGCTTTCACGAAGATGGAGAACCGAAGATGGAGAACCGAAGATGGAGAACCGCAAGTAAAATAAAAACCGAAAGTTAATGTAACTGAAAACGGCAGATTTCTAGGTAGATACGCGCAATACATCATGGTTGACTAGGATCATTTTAAAGTGTAATGAACATTTATTAATGCGACTTAACGTTCAATGCCATAGCTTTGCCGGGAGAGGTCAAACGGTCATTCCTTTTAAATATCTCAGCAATAATCAACCTTATTCTTATCCTGTCGTGTCTCTTGTTTATCTTATTTTTGGATGTGTATTCCAGTCTTCTTAGCATATATAAATAATTGTTCAAATTCTTAAACGTTGTCATGGTAAGGGTCAGAAGTACCTTCATCTTATCATTGATTTTTTTGATCAAAAAATTGAAAAATGTAAAGAAATGAATAAAATCGAATGGGTACCAATATTAAAATATAACCAGTTTGACCTCCCTACGTTGCCAAGGCAATAATTGTGTATGATTTCAAGCTCAAAAGGTCGGGCATTATCATCTACTGAACACCGAAAAGCGTCGAAAAATCCAAGCGAGTAACACCTAGTACCAACAGACGTTCCAGGGCTCATAACCAAAGAAAAAAAAACTTAAATAATAGAAAAATCAATGGAAGTAAATAATCATTAAGATTACCGTATTTACTCTTTCGAGCCCCACCCAGAATAAGTGCCGCATCTAATATTGAGGCACTTATTTGCGCAAACTACAGTACAGTCGTTTTCAGTTTGAAAGGGTATTGTTATCAATTCCTTATCTATAAATGTTTTTTAAGAAGTATGACGTTTGTTGAATAAGCTCCCCTCTCTAATGAGCGTCCCGCACCAAAAAAAGCACAAAATGAATAAAACGTGGAGCTTAATAGAGTAAATACAGTAAATGAAGATAATTGATGAATTAGTTTAATTATTTTTTAAAACTTATTTCCCCAAATAAAAATCATCTTGTGGGTAAAAAGGGAGAAGCTTTCCCTCGCTTTTTAACCTATTTGATTGGGCGCGATAATCACTTAGCGCTTCCCTGCATTTTGATTCGATTAATTTTACCGACGTCTTACCCGTCCTTTCCGTAACAGATTGGACCACCCTCTCGTACTTTTCGTTGTCGAGGACGCTTAATTCGCAGATGCCAATGAAGTCTCTGAGGGTGTTTCGAGGGACACCGAAACGTCGCATGGCCTCCGCAAGGGAGCACTGGTTATCTTTCATTATTCCGAGAACTCCTAGATATCTGTCGTGGATCCCTTGCAAATTGGATCCTGTGACCAATCCTGGAATATTAGAAAGAAAAAGTCCTTATTCAGAATTCATTACCATTCGTTTCCCCAATTTATGAAATTTTGAAACTTCACCTACACTAAATGATATGTTTGGCAGATATTTGTCAGATTATCATGTACATCATTTTTCTTCAATTTGTCAAATTTGTCTTATGGTTGTTAGCCATTTTAATAGACGGAAACAATAACAACACCAATAATAAGGATATTGATTAAAATCGATCCAAGTAGCAGTCACTCTGACCCTAATTTCCCGAAGCCACGCCCACATATCCGCTTACCCTGTAAGTTCAAACGTGCCTTTATTGAGTTTTGGTGGTAAAATAAGTCCAAAACTTATCCACTGAAGTCCAAAAAAGGTAAGGAAGGTTGTCGGGGGTGGGATTTTAACTAAAAATAAAGAAAAAAACTGTCATACCTTTCCCATACTTTTTACTTGTTTTTTTATGTAAGTCTTGCCCATGTTTTCCTGGGTGATCGCTTTCGCTTTCTTCATCGGAATCGTCCGCATCGTTGTCCTCGCCAGCTTCACTCTCCTCTGACGAGCTGCTTTTTTCACACGTTTTTCTGTTTATACGTCTGCATTTCGTAATTTCTCCTAAAGGAAAAAAAATGTTCAGATTTAGCCAAGATAGGCTCTCTCTCCGTAACTATCGGTATTTACCGTTCCAAAGAGATTTGTTTTGGTGTGCAAATTAGTTTAATTAGAAAAAGGATTATTTTTCTGCACAAAAGCGTAGATTCTCGCGCTGGAGCGTCGCACGTTTCATTGTTACCCGTCGCTTGCTTCCTACATATTATCCATTTCTTTATTGTTTGTTTGTTCGTTGCGATTTTAGTGTTTTGCATTCGGACATAGAAGGTTAAGGTTGTCTCTGAAATAAGTTTTGCCTGCAGAGACAGGGCCTCTGAGTAAGCCGAAGGGAGTAAAACTTTTTAGAAGAAAAATACAAAATTACGGTTTAACTCTTTTGTAAAATGTCCAGAAAGGTTTTAGCTTTCGCTTATTACTATTGTTGCATCTTACAACCAATATATGCGACATTTGAGCAATATATATATGCTAATTAACAGCCAAAATGAGTATTCGAGTGCTTAAGAGGAGACTAGGCACCAGTAATTTCAATGGCGTTTTTCTCAAAATCTGCCCGTATGACCCTGCCTCAAAAATTCAGAAATTAAATTAGAAATTGAATCAGATAAAACATTCATGCAAAATAAATTAAAAACCTGTAAGACAGATTTTTTGCAAAATAGGAAAATGTGTTTTTTTGCCTATTTAAAAAATAGCTCAAAATCTGTCTTACAGATTTTTTTTAAATTTTAGCAGTTGACGCGATTCACCCCAAAAATTTAATTGTGAAAATTTCATTATGGGTTGTGCGGTGGGTTTTAGAAAAATTTTGAGCCGAAGTCAAGTTTTTACAACCTCCGACGAGAATCGAATTGCGCATGCCCTTTTATTTGAGCGCGCGCTCGTCTGACGCCACACGTTATGAGCGATGCAAAAAGCGAATTAGAACTCCTTGTCGGTTGTTTATCAACCTATCTGTAGTATTGTTTTCGTCCTATGGCATGTAACCATGTTACACCTTAAAGAAGCGCGGCGAGCACATTTGTAATTTCTGACAGATGGAGGCTATCGCGAAGTAAATCACTTTACGTAATTCTTAGGTGTCATTGGGTCTGGCACCTCAGTCACGAGATAGCATACGAATGTACTCATAATTGCTGTGCAACGGGCGAAAGCAAGCGAATGCATACAATTTAAAGCACTCTTCTATTAAACACTGCTCTTGGAATTCTAAAAATTATTCCACTGCACTGATGTTGAGAGGTGCGTCGCTTACTCTTGGCCCAGGGGCGGTGCTCTTTCAAGTTATAATTTTATAATTTGCTTTCCGAGGATTGAAGGTCTTAATCAGGCTACCGGTAGTAGCCATAGATTTGTCATAGTGAATAGTGAAAATACAACCCGTCCTTTGACAAGTTAAGAGAACCACTTCTCAACCTTTTTTGGCATAATTATGTCACGACGACTTAGTTTATGCTTTTTTAGTCGAACGGCGGGTTGTTTGAGGTGGAATTAAGATAAAAAATAACCTTCGCATTTTTAAATTTTTTCTTTCGCAAATTGAAGATAAAAACGATTTGTCGAAGCCAGCTGAACGACCTGTCCTGAATATATACACGCAAACACTTTATTCAACATACTCTCCAAATCGTCGATGCGGCGCTTCATCTTTGTTATCGTCTCCAAGTGTTCTTCTTCCATTTTCTGCAATAGAGCCGTGCAATTATCCCTTTGTTCCAAAGCCGCCGCTAGCTCCTCCTTGATCTCTTCGTATTTCTTCTGCCACGTGGTCTTTTTACTGCTGTAAAAATGTAACCACGAAAAATGTTCAGCCAAAATATCTTTCATGTGACATAAGCAAATATGGTAGATGCCAAAAACACAAAAATCCCCTTACCCCTCCTTTTTGTTCTCTTTCTTTGCTGAAGGCTGCGAAGCTGACGATCCATCTTCCTGACCAAGTGATAACTCGTCCGAGTTTCGTATTTCTTCCACTAAACTGGAATCTTGGCAAGCGCAACTTTTTACCGATTTTCCACAAAAGGTACATTTAAAAGGGCAGTCAATTAGCGTATGTCCATCCGACAGACCACATATTTTGCAAGTTCTCTTTCTTGAATTGCTGGCCATGATGCCTTTCTCCGCTCTCTTCGCTTCGAGTTGACAAGCAAATGTGCTGAAGTGTTCTTTTGTTAAAGGATATATTTCCAGGCCACCCGTGGTAAAACCATATGGACAACTGCACAATAGATTAGCATATGACTGACAGTATCAAGGAAAAGGCGGCACGCCTCTTGATAAGAGAAAGTGGTTTTAGGTTCGCTGCTAAATTGCCATCAGGGATTTGCTCTTCAGCATGCTGTCGTGGAATTTCGTTCAATTGAGTACCTTAACTGTCTTTAAAAAGAAACCTCGCAAAAGTTTACGTTACTGATTGGTGCTGGAATTTCAATTATTTTTTAAAAAATTCTGATGACACTCAGCATGCCTTTTTTTGGTTTCCAAAGTTATTTTGGCAACAGTTTGATTATTCTCGCTACTTTAACGAGTAGCGGTGTTGTGTGATCTGTGTGGTAAGCCAGTTTTACTCATATTACAAGTGTAATTACTCAGTTGGACATACCAAACTTTTCTCCGCTAAAATGGAAATATTAAGTGCAACTTAATATGGTTTTTTCAAGATCACCAGAAGATGAAGATCAGGGAATACTACTCTTTGTTCCTTCTCATGGAAATGTGCCAACCAATATTCCATGGGTGGGTGGGAAGGGCTTTACTTGCACAGCTTGCGGTTTTTGGTCAAAGACATGAAGCCGCTCTGACGCTAATATACAGGTAATTGTAATATAATTGACGCGTTAGACGGAACGGAAAGCTCTTTATCAGCGGAAACAAGTAATGATGGCTGGATTTAAAATGAAACAGACGGCAGGCATCTTGAAATAGTCATGTGTTCTTGGGTTGACTTTTATGCCAAAGACATTCTCATCTTATTAATTTTACTTAAATATTTTTTTGGGCTCCCATAAGCAAATTATATTAATTGGTACGGCCGAGCCCATCGAATGAACGTTATTACTTGAAGGCGGAAACCGGATGGATACCAGTGCTAGGATCACGGCTTATTCCAATCATACCAACAAGCTACATGTACCTTACGCAAAAGCGCTTATATAGTTTTAAAAGCTGAATATAGGCAAAATCGTTGATATCAACGTATCTCAAAAATATAATGACAGGGAAATGCATGAAATACTACTATGTAACGTTTTGTCGGAATATGCCACTCATGACCCATGGGTGTGAAGGCCTTTATACTTGCACAGCTTGCAGTTTTTGGGCAAAGCTTAAGTCATGAAGCCGCTCATGATCAGGCGCTGTCCTCTGTCCGCTGGACGAGAAAGAGAACAACGGTGGTTGAAAAAAAGAAATAAACGTAGCCGGAACGGTATGCACTTTTGGAGCCGTAAAAAGTAATTTTGGCGGGATTTAACTGATGAAAAAAGACGGTAGGCATACAGAATACAGAAATACAGAAAGTGTTTGTGGGTTGGCTGCCAATCTTCAACATGCTGTCTTTTACAATTTTTTTATTAAAATTGAGTAGTCGAACAAACAAACCTCGCAAACCCTTACTTTACTGTAGAAAAGCATGCCTTTTTGCCTCCCAAGGTTATCTTCGCAACACTTTCATAATTTACAGCCACTCCTGGACAAGCGGTAATTTCGTATTGTGTTATTATATTCCGTTGTTCCGGTCTACTGGTGTTCAGGTGACATGAATTATTTTGCTTCTGGTTTCCGAATAAGCGATTACACGCGTTACTCAGTTGGACATGCCAAACTTTTTCCGCGAAAGACTTGCTCCTCTTATTTACTCAAACGATTTAAGGACAAAATTGGCTCTCATACATTGGCTACAGAGGAAAAGGCTTCTGAAAAGAAACGTTAATTGCTCCAGATGTCTACATCGAATGAATCTTAATATTTGCCGACGAAAACCTGATGGATATCGGTGGTAGGTAAAAAAATAGAATTCGCAAGATAATTCGGATAATTGGCAAGTTTTTTATTCTTAACACTAATAATGATGATGGGTTTGGTTTATAACAACAAGTATGATTGGATTTACCAGGAAATGCAACCGATGTGGACTTATGAAATCCGTCAGGACCGGATCCTTTTTTGAAGGGAGCAAACTCTCACTACAGCGACATGTCCAGTTTCTCTGGAAATGGACTCAAAGAGATTCCTTGACAGCGATGTTTTTTGAGGGAATTGCATCGCGCAAAATTCTTATAAAAATGGCTCGAAAATGCAGAGAAGTGGCCTGGCAGGCTATAATTTTACATCCAATTCCAAGGCTTGGTGGACCTGGGGTCATCGTTCAAATTGATGAATCAAAATTTAACCACAAGTCAAAGGTAAATAGAGTGCACATTTGATAGTTTGAAAGCACATCAATACACCAAAGTTCGAGGAGCCTACTGTTTCACTTGTTTAGAAAAAAAGAAATAGTCGAAGAAAAATCGTAAAAACTGAAAGGTGACGGTTCAGTCGACAAATCTACCTCAGCAGTATCAAGAGTCACAAACTAATAATAATAATAATAATAATAATAACAATATTTAATATTTATATTGCGCATTTTCTATAAAATAATCAAATGCGCATTACAATAAATACAAAAAATAAAAACCTATTTACAATTTCTATGAAGTCAAAAACGAAACTTACACTATTTACAATTAACTATAAGAAAAATAATTTACGGAAGAACTATATCGCATGAATTATATAAGTATTAAGCTCAGGAGAGTGAATTCAGGAAGAAGCTGCAGTTGTTGCCTCTCGCGAGCATTCCGAATGTTTTGGTCAACATTCAGAGTTCTTTCATTGAAACGTTTTTGTGTAATTTTTCACTTTTTTTACTGTCCAGACCTCGCTCATCTTGTCACAAACTTCCCCACCCCACTCCTTTCAGATGTGTCCAAGCTACAACAATCATTGCCGCACCCACAACACTTATCGCTTCCGAAGAATTTTGAATTTCGCGCTCGGTTAGCTGGCTACGCGTCGGTGATTCTTAACCTTTTCACATGTCTTTTTAAACTTCTGTTTATGACGCGATTGTAATGGTGAGGTTATGTTGTAAGTGTAAGCGTTCTTTCTTGATAGACATGATAACTAAGTCGTAAATTTAGCCAGTTTCCCGTTACAGCCACAGAGACAATCCTGTCTCTCTTCCCAGCAAACTTAGAATGACCTAGTTTTTATAAGTCTTGCGTTATGTTTTTGAACATGTATAAGAGATTGCCTGACAATTGTACATATGTTTTAGTTTATTTCTTTTCTATTTTCGGCTTTTTCAGGTACGCACGTGCGTACAGGTAGCTACACCCATGTGGTCAACGCGGTGAACTGTGGGTAATACGCATGAAATCTACAAAGTAAAATACAAGAAATTGGATATTTCCCGGAAATCTTTGATTTGGTTTTTTCTGCTCGGTGTAAGCCTTAATTCAACGGGGTAGCGTGGGGAAAAATCCCGAAATTAGCATTTCAGGGTGTGTGTGTTTGCGTGAGTCATGGGTGGGGGAGGGGACTTTCTTTGGTGCTTCGTATGAGCATGTTGCTGCCTAAAATAGCAATATCATAAAGTAATAATAACAAATAAAATTAAAAAAACTCGTTCCCAGACTCATTTTGAAATAATAATAATAATAATAATAATAATGATGATGATGATGATGATGATGATGATGATGATGATGATGATGATGATGATGATAATAATAATAAGTATCCTTCAAACCTTTTCCACTCCAGGGTCACAAGGGCCGATATTGTATCGGGGAGTGCCCCGGGAGGGTGGTAGCCGAAGAAATCAGCGTTGTTCTTCAGCCTACAGGATTGAATAGAAGTTGAATGTAGAGGCTACCAGCTTGAGTGTATCCTGCACCTGATAGGAAATAGTCTTTCTTAATTTTTCTCTATATATACAACACGTTTTAACGAAATTTGTTTCTTCTTCCACACAGTTCTAAAGGGGACGTCGACCTAGAGGAGAGAGATGGGTTCTTGGGCTTTTTGACACACAGTTTGACCCCGCTCGACCTTATTTACAGCTTGTGAGAAGGCGCGATGCACGTACTCTTTTGCCCAAGACACGTACAACCAGGCTCTTTGGTTTATACTGATGAATGGGCGGCATATAGGCGAATTCAAAGGGCCTTGGGTTTCAATCATCGAACGGTTAATCACTCGGCTAACTTTGTAGACCCTGTCACTGGTGTCCATACACAACACGCAGAGAGCAATTGGTCTGCAGCCAAGGACAAATTTAAGAAGATGAAAGGGAACGCAAATCCCGACTTCCTGCTAGAATACCTTCAAGAATTCATGTGGAGAAGATGGCATGGTGAGCACCACCTGAATGGCTGTTTTGAACGGTTAATGCAGGACATTGCGGAACAATATCCACTTTAAATTTCTAGAGGGGGGGGGGACCCCATATATAGGTCTGTCCCACGATATAAGGTGTGGTTTTTGGGGGTATTAGCTAAAATTATAGTGCGTAAATGCCCTGCTAACAAACAAGCAAATTATCTGTTAAGACTGAACTGTGCACTAAAATTGTTAACAAAGCGATTTTATCAAGATTCGAGTTTTGCCGCACGCAGTTAGCCGTTGTTTGGTTTTTGTTTTTCTCTTGAATAAGGTGTCATTTTTCGGTTTTGGAGAATTCTCGTTTGAGTCATCCTTAAAGAGGGTCAGGGTTTAAGACCCTTCCCGGCACACACCTATCTAAAATTTACGGGAGTACCCCCACTCCGCCCGAAACTGTAAACAGTTCCTATTACCTTAGTACAAT